>BJCM01008500.1:5275-44397 GCA_018326385.1 Flaveria bidentis
AAAAGAATTGAATTTAAAGATTATATTATAATTGCAATTTGTGTAATGTGTGTTTTCATGACAACACCAGAAAATGAAATTAAAAGAATTCATATGAATATAAAATATTGTACTCATAAATAATATTTTTGGTATGGAGAGATTACGATGAAAAAAGTATTAATAAAGCTAATCAACTAATGATAATGATAAAACGTTAACGACTATCAAGATATTCAAGCTAATGATAGTAATGAATAGCAAACGATTAATGATAAAAAAACTAATAATAACTATAATAGATAGTAAACTCGGATAACAAACATATTTTCGTATAATCTAATGTTAAATGATAAAGATACTATAAGTTTGCAGCTAAAGTTAGTGACCATATATTATCGAGCATAATATAGCTACATGATCAATTGTTCAATTAAACCATGCATGCAAGAGTCGAAAAGCTAAAACGAAATGAATAAAGATAAAAGATCAAAACACACGCGCGCACCTTTGCAATGAAAAGCAGTTAAGAGGATGCTTGCAATGGCTAACAGCAGTAACGAACTTATAGTTATAAACCTTAAAGACATGACTGTCGTCCTGTGTGGTTGATCAATATCGTACAATAGTGAGATATCTTAATATTATTATGAGTATGTCTGTTTTTAAGCATTAGATGGACAGAAAGAAGAATGAAGAAGAGAATGATATGCAGCTTTTGTATGGCCTTATATAGACCCGAGGTGTGAGTCAAAGAAGTAGTTGAAACTCTTGAAGTTGAATTAGGGTTTTGCAAATTTACATGCATTCTTAAAGCTCTCAAAATTGGGGACCAAATTGTTCGGGAATGCAATTTTTTAAGGTGTTTACATTAAGAATCGTGTCAAACCCCATGTGTATAGTTTCATTAAATTATCAGTCACCGATGTTGCCTATGATCTCGAGAAGTTTTGCTGGCCACAGAACTTTGAACACGAGTTATTGTGGCTTAATTTGTAGATTATTTCAGAACTAATATTAAGACTCGCGTGTTACAACTCGTTAAACTATAAAAAACATAGGTAGAAAATAGAACGCTTTGAATGTTATAATCAGACTTTAAAAAAACATTACAATGTCATCGAAAAAACTAAAATTATATAATATTTAACATGAGCGTTTTAGCATCGCACTACAGGAGGGGTTCGATTTTGGAGAAATTTTATGCCGGAACTTAGTTATATATAACCAATCGTGTCACAACCGTATATTTGTAATTCAGAAAAACATTGCATTGTTTTGGGAAAAGGAACTAAAAACATATATTTGATACATGCCGGTTTGAAATAAAATTTATGTCAAATTGTTGATAAAAAACCATGTTTAGTGTAATTTTGTAAATATTACATTTTTAAAGTTATTAGGAAAAAAATAAAACTTGCTCAAAATTCGTTAAAGGGTTTATCTTAAATATTTCTTATTGTTAAGAACATAAATTACGTATTTCTGTAAGCTAATAAACTAATTACATATTTTTTCATTAGTACTTATTTATCCAATTTTATAAAATAATTTATTAAATTATCATTTTTACTAAAAGATTTTTTATATATTGATTTTTTAGTATTATAATTGCTTAAAACTTTAACAATTGCTTTTGTACATGAAGATGTTGTAACAAACAAAAAACTGCATAAGATATTTTGTCGCTACTTGGGGAGAATACTCTTATCGATCACGGGTTTAAAACATGTGCTATAGGAAAGGTATCCAGGCCTTTATAAAGAGACTTTCAATCTAATACCAACTGCTACAAGCAGGAAACCACACCGGATATTATCAGTTATTTGGGGAGAATACCCCCTATCACGGGTTTAAAATGCGCCCTATAAAGAAAGATACCCAACCTCTTATAAAGAGACATTTGTTCTCTTTTCTAACCGATGTGGGATGTTACAGATATAAGTTTTATTATCATTGATTGTTGTTTTAAAATAAAGTTTTAAACTTTGTATTTGGATGTATAATTCCTTATTTTTTTTTATGTAGTGTGCTTGAACTTGTGAAAATATGCAATGAGCAGTCTTATAAAAAATAAGTATGTATAATCCCTTAATAAAATATGAATAAAATTATTATTAAATAAGCTAATTTATTGAAACGGATAAGTATGTCTTATGAAGAGGAATATGTAACTAATATTTAGGTTTGACGAAATATGCAACTAATGATCTAAGAAATAAAAAACATGTAAATGCCCCTAACAAACCATAGAGTTGAAGCGGTATGCTATAGAGGAAGGGGGTGTACATGGATGGTTTCCAACAACGAAAAGCGCAGAAAAAAACTAATCAACTAATGATTTTCTAGTAAACCTATGGTACACACATACATATTGTAGAGGGCAAATGCAAAACGTAAAGAAAAGTGAGAAACTAATGCGGTACAAGACCTTGTATCATAAGCTTTAAGAGTTGTAAAAAGCATTGTTCAGTTAAAAGTGTTTTTCCTTTGCAACCCAAGTTTTCTAATGGTTTATGTTGTTGTTGAAAAAACTAACACTGTATTAAATTTGACACAATGTGCTTTGAAGCTTATTGTGAGGGTTCGATTAAAAAAGAATCTATATATGTCTAACTTAGGTATAAATAATCATATCACATGCATGTATATTGCGTTGTAAAAAAACTAAAAAAATTTATTTTAACCCATGTTAGTTTTTAATAAAATTGTGTCGGAACATAAATAAACAAAACACTTTACAATAGGTGTATTCCAAATTTTATAAAATATTACATTTTAAAATTATAATATAAAACAAAGTATGCTAAAATAGTATTTTTATTCTAATAAAAAGTAACTAACACGTGGCCCATTACATTCAATCTTACTAAAGTCTTTTGCGTATCTCACATATTAAATGATTACATTAATTACTAATAATATTATTTATTTTTATAATTAATTTAAAAAAAATAAAAATAGATCTTTTTATTATTGTTATTTCTAAAAATATAATTTTTTATAAAATAAGAATTTTTTGGAACATCAAACTTTTTTAAAAATACGAAATACTTTAAAATTAGTGTTTTTGAAAAGTACAATTTATATAAACCAAAAATAATTACAATTCGTAGTTATATATAATGAGAAAAATTAAAATTAAATTTTAATAGGGTTTATTTTGAAACAAAATGATAAATTTTTTTGAAAAAGTAGAAAAGATTAAAAACAAAAGTTTAACAATATATATCATTATTTTATTACTTATAGTACTTTGCTAATACTTAATTTCAGTTATATTTTTATTAAATATCATTTAATAATACAAAGGTTTACTAAAAATAGTGATAATATAAAATAGTAAAATATGAGAATTATAAGAATATTTAAATAGGGAGCTGATGACCAAGTTTCATGAGCTTAAATTGATAAAAGCAAGAAATTTTACCTTCACTATGCATGTGCATATATAGTATACTTTTACTTGCATTTTTCAAACATTTTGATGATCAAAGTTATAGTAAAAACTAAGAAATGATCTCATATCTTACCCCTTATCTTGTCAGGTTTAATCGTTTAGATTATTAATGGTAGAGTAAAGTGATAGAAAATAAAATAGTGTCATATAAACGGCCACATTAACATTATGCATGTGTTGATGAAAAATGATGTAGTATGATAGTGATCACCCAACATATGACGTGACTATTTATGTGATATTATTCTTTTCTCTATCACCTTACCTCACTACTAATAGCCTATAAGCTAAAAAACTTGACAAAATCAAGTATGGTATGAGATCAAGTACAAGTAGTTACTATAACTTTTGTATTTGATCACCAAAATGTTTGATGAGATAAATATATACTTCTTCCTTAACAGAAATTGTGTAATTTTTTTAGGTAAAAATATATAACTGAAATATGTTAAAACAATATCAACAATTAGTCACCGTTTACTCAATTGCAATGCATAAAGATCGTAAGGATCGGTGCAGTAACGTCGAATGCAAGATACAGGTGCTTTGTGCCTGTCTGCCGCCATGCATGTATTTCAAGAGAACTTTCGTATAAAATCATAAACTATTAAATTCATTTGTACTTTTTGTCCTTTTATTTTCGGAGAAGAATTTTGATTTCATTTCCCAATATAAATGCATATATAATTAAATCTTCTTCTTAAATATTTGCTTAATTAGTTTGTATCCTTTCTATGTTTGGTATTTATAGATAATTCATATTTAATAAAAAGTGATCGAATGTTGTATTTGATAAACGAAATCACACCTAAATATACGCATTTTGTTTTTAATAAGATACTAAATTTTTGTGATCGTTTAAAATGGAAAAATAAAATTAAAAAATACAATGAAACATTTTGCATTTAATATCAACACCGACTATTTTAGAGAACATGTTTTTCAAGTAAGAATTCATCGATCTGGTGGTAATTGACTTGGTGTGTTTTGTGTATATATGTGGGTGGTCTCGACTATTGATGTTTCTTGACTTTTAAAACCTGTACTTTCGTTTAATTATTAAATTTATAAAACTTAATTATAAGATTATAGTGTCATCATAATTTTAATAAAACTTAGATCATTTTAATTTTCTAATAAAATCTTATCATCTTGGGTTCGAAAACTAAGCATTTTTTGCTACTTTAACTCTTACAGAATTTTGATATCTAGCTTGATAGTAAACTTTTATAGCACTAATTAATTTGGCGTTATTACTTGTTTTACATAATTAGTAATACAATATTATAAAAAAATATAAGTTGGTAAGAAACTAATTAAAAAGCAAACGAAACTCAATATTGAATAAGGGAGACCACTATATATAGGGATGTCGAGGTGTAAACAAGCCGACTTGTCTATTCGAGATTGGATCAATAAAAATCTTGAAATGAGCTAAGCTTTATTCAACCCAAGCCCAAGCCCAAGCTTGAACAAAAAGCTCGTTTAGTCATCGAACCCTAGACCGAGCTTCATGTATTGACTTCAAGTCGGCTCGCGAGCCTAAATGAGATTTTTACTTATATATATTTTATTTAACACATTAAATGTACAATATTAATAATCTTTATTATATATTAAATTATGATAAAAACAATCAAATAATATGTATAATGTTATATTCAAAATATATAATTATATATAATTATATATATATATCAAAATTAAATATAAAAATAATAACTAATTAATAAACAAGTCAAGCTCGAGCTTGAAAATTAATTTGACTAGCTGAAATCAAGCTCTATAAATGAACCTTGAAACAAGCCAAGCTCAAGCTCGAACTCTCTTAAATCAAAATGAGTTGAGCTCGAGCCTATAGGGCCCGAGTTCGGATCGACTCTTTTGCACATTATAGGGATATAACAGGTTAAACGAGGTTGTAATAATATATAAACATTTTCATGGGAAGTTTGTGGGATAACATTTTAAGCAATTTTTCGGTGAATGTTTTTAGTAACAAAATTCTGACAAAAAGTTCTACCGAAAAACCCATGTGGAAAACCTTTTAGATGGAATACCAACAAATCTCCCCACAACTTAGCGATAAAGGTTAGTAATTCCGACGAATGAAATTTGGCATATTTCTGACAACACAACAACAACATTCCCATGATCGGGACAATTTCTGTGTTTTAATGAGTATTGTATAAAACAAATTGAGCTACATTGTGATCAATTAGTTTTAATACAAATTGGATGTAACAAGTACACGGGTGATTTAGAGTTAAAACAATCTCTAAGTTAAAACAATAGAGATCGGTGACAAAATGAATCCAATACTAGTTGTGAAAGTTGTTGCCATTAGTCAACTCTCACCACCCAGATCGAGAAAAGTCGGTCTTGATGCTTTTTAAAGACAGAGACGGCTAGGGTCTAGAAAACCCAATTTTTAGTCTTTGGCTACACCCCAAGGGCTGTGAAACACCTAAAAAAATTAGGGATTGTTTGACAACTTTTGAATGATTAAGTGTTAAATTAATAATAAGTTTGAACCATTAAAAGGTCTGAACTATTAAGAGGTCTAAACCATTAAAAGGTAGTATATCGCTTAACTATTCAAATGCAAACATCTGACCAATTCAAATAAGAAGTCTTAACCATTCAGCATTAGTATATTACTTAACCATTCAGAGACAAATGTTTAAATCATTCAGACATTTGCTCGTGATATAAACAGTCTGAATTATTAAATGCTAAACTATTCAGACATCAGAATCATTATGAGGTTGATCAAGTTACTACCAAACAGCCCGTTAGTCATGATGTTAATTCTTCTACAGAAACATCAAGAAATAAGAGTTAGTTGCTTATAGAAGGAACATGTTGAGGATTTAAACGTGTATTAACAACACCCGTTCTTATTCTTATTATTGATTTCAAGAATATTAAAGGATCTCTTACCACTGTACTTGTCCCCTATCAACACTCCGTGTCCAAATAACACCCCATGATCATAAGCGAAATTACGGTTTGCCTAACTGTTTGTTTAATTTGATTGATGGTTATATACGACGCTTGATATTATATTGAATTGTGACTTGTGCATTCATGTTTTATAGTTATGTTCATGTAACATTGAATACTTTCATAATTATCGAGTAGCAAGCGGTAACACAACTTTATTAAGTGATATTATATTTAAACATATAAATAGTTGTAAGCATTATCATGTGAATATGAGTTAACTACTAATATGTGTTTGATAATTTTCATGTTATTCGATAGCCAGTTTATCATACGCCACCATATCATGCCTAGTACACCGTATTTAGTTTTGTTAAGGAACATACAATTGATAGTGTAAGTGTATGGATTGTAGTCTAAGTTAGAATTGAAAATGAACTAGACTATGCATGTGTAATCAATCTATATTTTATCACTACATAAGTACACAAATTTATGACCATACTTGAAATCGAACGTTATATTTTGTTTTTTAGTGCTTGCAATCTAACATTGTGTTGTGTTTCTTGTTTGTTTCTGGCTTCCTTGTTTTAGTATTTACATCAAACTTTAATCAATCTTTTACAATTTCTTACACACTCGATCTTCGTAAATAAGATACATTATTTATATTAGCTACCTAGGTTATTTAGGTTTTTGCGACAAAGTCTGGAGTTTTTGAAGTTTTGTTGCTTTCTTGCCGAAAGTTTAGAGGAAATATAGGGTTTCAGCTTTTGAAGAATAAGCGTCGCAACTGTGTCGGAAATTACGACACAACATTTTACGTTGCAATTTTTTGTAGCAAACAAAGCATTTTTCTAGTAGTGGTTATCACCTATAATTTCTTTTTTTATTATCATCTTTTATTTTGTGTGAGATACATTTCAGGGAATCAACTCAAAAGGAAAATGATCCACATTACTATTATCATGTGTATATGTTAGCATACTTGGCGAGCACGAAACCACAAGATATCAAGTTCGGTATCATAAGATCAAACAAAATAAACACACAAAATTCAAGAACAAAACTCTCTTAATTATATTATCGAAACTATCTCAAAACCACAACACAATAACTTATATCCAACCCTAATTTCGGTTGAAGCATTATCTCTAACTATAAGTCTTATCTATAATTCAAAACGTTCTTATCTACTCAACTAATTCGAATTACCCTTACCACTTTGATTAAACCGACTTGTTTAACCAACATGGGCTGACCCAGTTATGGGTCACTCGGTAATTAAATCCTAACATATTCCCCCTTAATTTTCGAGTTGGATTTAGGGAGATCTTCAACGCCAATTAACTTGCGCATCTTTTCGAACTTAATTCGACCCAATGGCTTCGTTAAGATGTCTGCCTTCTGTTTTCTCTCTAGGAATATACTCCATATTAATTAGCCCATTGTCCACACACCCTCGTATGAAATGCTAACGGGTATGTATGTGCTTGCTCCTTCCGTGAAACATCGGATTTTTGGTAAGTGTTATGGCTGATTTGTTATCCACTCGTATGACTACCTTCTCCTGCTTCCACCTTGTTACTTCGACCAACAGCTCCTGAAGCCAAATGGCTTGGCAAGCGGCTGTTGTTGCCGCCATGAACTCTGCTTCGCATGAGGATAGAGCAACCGTGGTTTGTTTCTGTGAGTACCATGTTATTGTTGCAGATCCAAAATAGAATATGTGACCCGTGGTACTTTTCCCGTCGTTCGGGTCTACATTATGGCTATTGTTGCTATAACCAATAATGCTCTTAGTCCCTTCTTTCGTGAATCCTTTCCATAATTGATTGTACCCCTTAAGTATCTTAGTATGTATTTGATTGCAGCCCCATGAGACACCTTTGAGCTTTGCATATATAGACTAACTACTCCCAATGAGTAGGTTAAATCGGGTCATGTGTGCAATAGATACCGGAGGCAGCCTATAAGCTTACGGTACTCGATCGGGTTGATCTCAGGTTCCTCTTCAGACTTGGAGAGTTTTATTCCCGGGTCCATTGGAACTTTTTTTGAGTTACATGTTTTCATACCTGCTTCTTTCAAAATCTTCTAAGCATAGCCAGACTGCTGAATCACTATGTCTTCGTTTTGCTGAAGTACTTTAATACCGAGATAGTAGCTAAGCTTGCCGAGGTCCATCATCTCGAATTTTAGGCCCATCCCCTTCTTAAATTCATAGATGAATTGTGCGCTTGTACCAGTAACAAGCAAATCATCAACGTATATTGCTACAATTATTAGATTCTTCTCACTTTTCTTTTGATACACCGATTGTTCCTTAGAGCACCTTTTGAAATTCATCTCCTTTAGGATGGTGTCGAGCTTCGTGTTCCATGCTCGGGGCGCTTGACACAACCCATATAGCGCCTTGGATGGCCGATATACCTTTCCTTCTTGACCCCTTCATTTAAATCCATCTGGTTGCGAAACATACATTGTTTCCTTTAGTTCTCCGTGAAGAAAGGCTGTTTTTACGTCCATGTGATGCAACTCTAAGCCATTTTTGGCAGCTAAGGCCACCAGAAGTCGTATTTTTTCTATTCGATCCACCGGAGCGTATACCTCATCAAAATCCACCAGAGGTTGTTGCACGTAACCTTTGGCGACTAACCGAGCTTTATGTTTATTGATCGAACCATCAACATTTCTTTTTATCTTGAAGACCCACTTCAATCATATCTGCTTTGCCCCCTTAGGTAGTTCGACTAGGTCCCAAGTGTTGTTTTTGTTAATAGAGTCAATTTCAGCTTGCATGGCTTCAATCCATTCTTTTATGCCTTTCGCCTCTTCGTACGTTCTCGGTTCCATAGTTAGCAACGTGTCTTGATTTTCATTCTTTATCAGCAAGACGTAGTCTTCTTGTAGCCATTTTGGTAGGATCGAGACTCTTGTTGATCGTCTCACATTGTCTTGGGTTTGATCTTGTTGGCTGGTATGTGGTTCTTCCGATTGCGATGGCTCATTAGTCATGTAGTTCGTGTTACTTGTATGATAACTGCTAGAGGATCAGGATTCCATTAACCCGTCGTTGGTTTCTATCGGGGTTGAGATTCAGCTGCTTCCTGGTTCATTGGATACTACTCCGGAGTCTTGAGTCGGGTTAGCATCAATAGTGTGACTATTGAGGGTATTCCCCCGGTTATGATGAAGTTACCTGGAACATTTTCTACATCTTCTGTATCCTTAACCTAGTTCCATCCTTTGTCTTGATTGAACACAACGTCCTGGCTTATCACAATTTTTCTTGTCGTATGGTCAAAAAGTCGGTAAGCTTTTGTTCCTGGTTTGACTCCAAGATGCACAACCTGTCTTGATCTATCGTCTAGCTTTCTCATGTTTATTGGTTCTATCTTTGTATGAGCTATACATAACCTGTCTTAATCTATCGTCTAGCTTTCTCATCTTTATTGGTTCTACCTTTGCATGAGCTAGGCATCCGAACACTTTTATGTGATCAATGCCCGGTTTAGACTGCATATATTTCTCGTATGGTGTCTGTTCATCCAATGCTCGTGTGAAGACTCGGTTGATCAGGTAGGTTGTATGTCTCACGACTTCTCCCCACAAATAATTTGGTACCTTCATGGCTTTCATGTTACTCCTCGTCATCTCCATGATGGTTTGGTACTTCCGTTCTATGACTCTGTTTTGTTGGGGTGTGTATGGGGCAGTGAGGTGACGATGGATTCCGTTTTCTTCGTAGTACTTTTGGAATTCTTTAGACATGAACTCTCCTCCTCAATCGGTTCGAAAGGTTTTCAAGGTTTCTTTCTCCACCAACTTGAAAACTTTGAAGTTTTGGAGTGCATCATTTTTTCCTTTCAACATATACGTCCATGTGTATTGCGAAAAATCATCGATTAGCACAAAGATGTACTTGTTGCCAGATAGTATAGCTGGTGTAGTTGGGCCGCAAAGGTCTCCGTGGATTAGTTCTAGTGTCTGGGAAGCTCTATAGCTTGTGCACTTGGGGAATGTGTTTCTTGTTTGCTTACCTACTAGGCATGAATCGCAAATTTGGTTTCCTTCTTTCACATGTGGCAGGCCTTTTACAAGACCATTGACACCCATTTTCTTCCGTGTTTCAAAACTTATGTGACTCAAACGTGCGTCCCATCACCATGAACACTCACTGATTTTTGTTTGTAGGCAGACATGTGACCCGATTGTTAGCCATGTCTTGTAGAGTCTATTTGATGATCTCTGTACTTTCATCAGTAGCTTCCCTTCTGCGTCGTGCATGGTGAGAATGTTGTCTTTCATTCGGATGTCACGGCCTGATTCTGTAGCTTGACCGAGGCTTAATATATTGTTCTTGAGTTCGGGTATATATTAAACTTCGGTCCATAATCGTTGTTGACCATTCTTCCTCTGAAATAGTATTGCACCTCTTCCCCTAATCTCAACACAAGAATCATCTCCGAATTTTACTCGTTCTATAATTCTTTCGTTGAGTTCGCAGAAGAATGCTTTGTTTCCCGTCATGTGATTACTAGCCCTGTTGTCTAGGTACCAAATATCGCTCTCCACCGATTCTGTTTCAAATTCTTTTGGTAACAACTTACTTTCATTCAAGAATACTAATTCATGCATGAATACAGACTCGTCCTTCTCTTCGGTTTCGTTCAAGTGGGCTTATTGTAGCTTCTTTATTCTTTCTGGGCAGTTAGACACGAAGTGTCCCATCTTATCGCATCGATAACAAACTATCTTTGATCGATCTTTCTTCTCTTCTTCCTTTCCCCGGCTTTGTGAGTTTTGGGAATAAGTATTTCTGTTTGGGTCATTGCCTCAACCCCGACCCCTTCCTCTGCCGCCTCTTCCTCGTCCCCGTGAACTATTATGACCTCTATAAGTGTTAGAAGTATCAAACTTAGAAAATAAAAGTTTAGACTGGGTACCTTATTGAGATTTATCATCCCTGATTCATTCCTCGTAGGCCTTTAGACGTCCTATGACATCTTCAAATCCCATGGTATTGAGATTCAAAACTTGTTCAAGAGAAGCTACTATCTGTATGTACTTAGTTCTTAGGAGAGTCTTGAGAAACTTCTTAACGAGCTTTGATTCCTCCATTACTTGTCCCAAAGCAGCAGATTTTGAGGCTATTCCGGATAACTTTTTGGCATACTCATCTATAGTTTCATCGTCGTTCATCTTGAGTCAATCAAACTCCGACATCAAGGTTTGTAGGCGGACTTCCTTCACTTGATCAGCCCCAACATGGCATGCCTTAATTGCATTCCATAGCTTCTTGACCGTGTCTTGATCACCGATCTGCATGATTAGGTGCTCGGGGATCGATTGGAACAACAGACCCATGACTAGGTCGTTTTTCTTGGCATTGGTAGATCCTGGATCTATCACGTCCCAAACTTTATGGATGTTCAAGACCACCTTCATCTGTATCCCCCACACCGTATAATTTGTAGAGGATAACATGGGGCATTGGACGGATGCGGTGTTGTGATCTTTGGTCTTGGCCCCAACTATTGTTTCTCCAGCCATCAGTTCCCTTCGTCGGCTATAGGTGAGAGGTGTTGAGGAGTCCAGAAATTTTGTGGTTTGCTTTTGATTAATCTTTAGATATTGAACTGGCTCTGATACCAATTCAAGTTCGGTATCATAAGATCAAACAAACTAAACACACAAAATTCAAGAACAAAACTCTCTTTATTGGAAACTATCTAAAAACCACAATACAATAACTTATATGCAACCCTAATCTTGGTTGAAGTATTTATAGGCACATAAAACATTATCTCTAGCTATAAGTTTTATCTATAATTAAAATCGTTTTTATGTACTCAACTAATTTGAATTACCCTTACCACTTTGATTAAACAGGCTTGTTTAACCAACATGAGCTGACTAAGTTATGGGCCACTCGGTAATTAAATCCTAACAAGATATACTACAACAAGCCGGTCTCCACTTTAGTGCTAGTTAAGGAAATCAAGACGTTGTCACTTTTATGGGTAATGAATCACGCTAGACATTTTGTTATAGAACGTTACCAAGTACTCGTTTAATGTAGATAGTATTTTTAGTTTGAACATTGATGCTCTTATTAAGTTCTATAGCATTTTACTAGTAGTATTTTTTTTTGCTTTTTGTTTCTTATAAACTGGATTAATCCTTGCCGTTTAAAGAAAATGCTTTTCTAAAAAGGTTTTCCATGTAAATAGTTTAAAGGTAAAATGGTCCAAAGCAATATTTTAACAATGTTAACGTATACCAACATTTAAAAAACTAAAAATCACCTACCATCCTATTTACGTCCACATTCAACTCTACCTTGAAGATATAAAAATAAATAATATAAGTTTCCAACAAATTGACATTTGAAATCACTATTTCACATGATTGGGATTTGTATTCCCAAGTGATGTATTGCTCTACTCCATGGGCCATCGCTCCCTACACATAGTCATGCATAAACCGGGTTTTAGGCCGGACCTGGAACCGGGTTTAGTACAGTTGGGTTTTTTTGTATCCGGGTATTGGTGAACTCGGGTACGAACCCGGGTCGGGTTCACTTGCGGGAAAACCTTACCCGCCATACCCGGGTAGGGTCGGGTCAGGTATGGGTCAGGTCCGGAACCGGGTCTAATACCGGGTTTAGTTTATTTTTTCTAATTTTCTTTTCTTTTTTTATGTCCAATACAGGGTTCACTTCGGGTTTAGACCGGGTGGAGGTCGGGTCGGATCGGGTCGGGTCCGGGTAGGGTCGGGTTTTAGAAATTCAAAAAAAACCCAAACCGGATTGAAACCGCCGGTTTATTCCGGTTACGAACCGGGTACACCCGGTACCGGGTTGTACCTGGACCCGGGTCTGGGTCGAGTACGACGGGTCAGGTCCGTACCCGGTTTTTTTGTGGAAGTCTACCTACACATGCCACATGTTCCCAAACCGTTTTCAAGTATGGTGTTACCGTACTAAAAGTAATTAATAAGTTTAGACATTGTTAATATGTTTTTGGTTTCTATATAATAATAGTTTGTGTTGAAAGATGGTTGATCTTTTTATTCGAATAGAAGGGTAAATAGCTATTTATCCTATTAAATATTTACATTAATTATTAACAATATTATTTTAATACTTTTTAATATTTAATAAATTAAAAAATAAATCTATTTATTAAGGTTATTTCTAAATAAATTGATATTTTAAAAAAGACATTTTTTTAAAAACAAAAAATAATTAAAATTTGGAGTTGTAATAAGAAAATTTTTAAAATTGATATTTTATATGGTTTGTTTTAAAACAATATGTTTATTTAAAAAAATTAAAAATAAAACTTTAAAAAGTTGATCACTATTTTATTATTTATTTTTTCTCATACGTAATTTTAGTCATATCATATCATTTTGTAATTAATAAATTTATTATATGTTAATTTTATTTATTTAACCCGTGTAATACACGGGTTTACTAAAGCTAGTTATTTAATAATTACTTTAATTAGTTAGTCTTGGAGCTATTATATTCAAGATGATTTGACAACTACGATAATCCTTATATATATATATATATATACACACACGTTGCTGTTTTGTTTGAGGTTTTATTTTGTTTGAGGTTTTATTTTGTTTGATGGTTTTGCATTTGTTTTGTCAATGTGTTGATCTATGTTGAGCTCGTTGATCTAATAATGTATATCATTTTGTTGCTGACTAACCGGAGCCACTTGGCGGCCTCTTGTATTTTTAATTGCATTTTCACATGTTAATAAATTTAATTAGTTTTTAACTTTGTAACAAAATGAGGGGTAGAGTGGCTTTGTTAGGCACACACTGCATGGGAATATAACTCGGTTCGTACCCGCAACCCCCCATACCCCTCCCCCACCCAACCGTTTATTTATTCTGGTTTTGTTGTTTAGATTCATTTACTAATATACTAATAGACGTAAACCTATGCGTTGTGACGAGGTTGTTCATTAATATAATAACATGAACTCTCTCACAAACTCCCCTTCTACTTTGTCCGATCACACCTTAGCCCATCAGCACAAGAAGCCCAACAATCAAATTCTTTGTAACTTGAGTTTCCATACAACACAAAAATGTGATTACATCCCCATTAACTCATCAAGTGTATGATGCATAAAACAAAAATGAATTGAGTTGATGGTACACCAACTTAACGATAACAAATCAAATATTGATATAGTATTTCTAAAGTGGATATTGAAACTTAAGTAAGCCAAGATTTAAAGCATAGAACTTATTTTGATATCAATATTTAAATTATGATTTGATGATGAGATTCGATAACATGTTTTGGGATGATTTAATTGCATAGGAAACTACTCAAATGTCACACACATACACACTAACAACATAGACGTTAATTCATTGACGACTATCATAAAATTTCTAAACGCAACTATTTTTTTAAACCAAAATAGCAATAGAAAAACCTAATAGCAAATTTTGCTATAGAAGAGAACAATTACCTAATATATTTGATAAATATTAACACATAATTATAATGTTATCAAGGATGGAAGAGACGATATCGTTCTGGCCCTCAACTACCATAAGCCACAATCTAATGATATGATATCATCTCTTGTGAATTTAAAACTAACCAAAATCACCCCGAAGGACTACAACATTCTTACCTTAAACTGACCTAGTGTTTTTTGAAATAAAAATCTAAATGAATAAGGTACAAAAGAAACAACGCCTTCGGCTTCACAAGCAGGTTCGTGAACCTAATCCCAAACACCAACCCCTTACCCTAGTCACTTGCACCGGTATACCCTGATTACCCGGCTAAAGGTGAGTTTGAACCCACAATACGCCCCACCCACCCTTAGTAATAAGAAATATTCTCTTCACGAATTGTTTCTTTTAATTTTATGTTTTGGAATAACATGTTAATAAAATTGAATATCAATGTATTAACATGGATTCAAGAAACAACATACGAGTAACAAATCTTGATTAACTTCTTCATATATAACGAGTCGAAGGTACCAATCTTATAAGGTATTATGATTCGTTACCTGGATCTTATAGTTTAGTGATATTGATAATTGCTCAGTAACATATTATTATTACTTGTCAATGAGTCCTAGATCAAGTGGTTTAGGAGGAGGCATCCCATGATTTTTCAAAGTGGAGGTCATGAGTTGGAGTCTCACTAGATGCAATATGTTTTTAGTGGGCCAAGAGTTTTACCACAGTGGACATTTGGATGGTGGGTTTCCCTTGGAATGGTGGGCGAGCCGGATTACCAGCGCTGTCTGTGTTCGCGGGCCTGAGTGGCCTTTCGCCAATAGATTTACCCGAGTAACCGGGCTTAAAAATTATTCGTTGGCCGTTAAAAAAATATATTATTATTACTTGATATAAACAAAAAAAGATATATAATAATTTGATGAATTTCAAGAATCAAGATAACGTAGCGGCTGATGATATGGCAACATCTACACCATACATTTCAAGAACGTGAAAACTTCCAAAACTCACTCTGCCTACTTCTAGAACCCTCTTTATCGCCCCCAAAACCCCTCTTCCCAAGGGTTTTTACAACCCTCATTAACCTTCACAAACCCCTTTTCCTTTCAACAATCGCCTCTCAATCCATCAAATCCGATTTGGGTTTCAAGATTCAATGGCTCCTGTTTTGAACAGAACTTTAACACCATCATCCATAGCCTCAATCCCTTATTCTCCAATCTTTTCATCTAAATCCAACACCCACAATCGATTATTGTTGAGAAATGCGTTTTTGCATCAAAATGGTCTGAAAATTAATAATCTTTCTTGCTATGGGTTGAAATTGAAAGGGGGTAAAAGAGGTGGAAGTGTGGTGGTGAAGTGTGAGGCTTCAGCCGTTGCTGAGAAAGAAGCCACTGAGTCCTCCGGTGAAACTTATGAATACCAAGCTGAGGTGGGTTCTTAAATTTCTATCATTTTGGTTGAATTTTGTAGGGTTATCATTGATTAATTGAAAATTGAATAGGTTTGTTGATTTACTTCAATAAATTCTTATCTGTTTGTGTTTATAATGATAAAGTTCATGTTTTTGTGTGTTTCTTTTGAAGATTCTTTAATGTTTATGAACAAATTGTTTGCAGTTTTTCAGTTTATCATGCTTATGTTCTTATTGAGTTTTAGAGATTCATTGATGCTTATGAAGCTTAAATCTTGAATTTTTGATGCAGGTTTCTCGTCTGATGAATCTGATAGTTCATAGTTTATACAGCCATAAGGAAATTTTCCTCAGGGAACTTGTGAGGTAAAGGCATCTCTGTTTTGTTCTACACTTGATATATATTATTTATTTCATGTAATACGTATTGAATTATGGTCAATTGTACTTGGTAAAGATTATATATTATTGCATATGACAAAGGGTTATGATTGTTTATGCAGAATCTGTTATAAATATTTATGAAACTGATCTAATAAATTTAGTGTGCATTAATGATTAGTGCTAGTTTAGCTCATATTCTCCATAACTCTTTGTGGGCATATTTATTGTAGTTATGTTTTTGCTTGATTGCTTCAGTAATGCAAGTGATGCCCTTGATAAGCTAAGATTCTTAAGTGTAACGGACCCTTCATTACTTGGAGATGCCACCGAGCTGGAGATCCGTATCAAGCCCGACCCGGAAAAAGGGACCATCACAATTTCGTAAGATTCTATACTTTTTCAGAAGCTTCTATTGTATAGTGACACTGTTAGTTAAAAGTTAAAACAATATATTTGATCATGATTATTTTTTAGAGATACTGGTATTGGAATGACCCGAGAAGAGCTAATAGACTGCCTTGGAACGATTGCTCAAAGTGGCACTTCTAAGTTCTTGAATGCACTTAAGGTATTTGTTCTTTGATTTTACAAGCATTTACTAGTAAGTAATATGTATGTAATTTAGTCTTCTTAATAAATTCTGTTTGTTTTCTTTGGTTATAGGAGAACAAGGACCTTGGAAGTGATAACAGTTTGATTGGTCAATTTGGTGTTGGGTTTTATTCGGCTTTTTTGGTTGCCGAAAAGGTCTAGTTACATTCTCCCTACATAGCTGTTTGTTACTTTGCAATATTAGTTATTTTACCATCGATTTTATGTCTTGTAAACAAATAGGTGACTGTGTCTACAAAGAGTCCTAAATCAGACAAACAGTACATCTGGGAAGCATCAGCTGAGAGTAGCTCATATGTCATCAAAGAAGAAACTGATCCTGAAAATCAGCTTCGCCGTGGGACGGAAATAACACTTTATTTGAAGGTAATTCATTTGAAGTTATTATCTTTTTTCACGAAAGAAAGCTTCTTAGGGTAACTTTTTGTATTTTGTATATGTTTTACTTGAATTTATCGTTTTTTGGTTTGTATGTAGGATGATGACAAATATGAGTTCACAGAGCCAAGCAGGGTTCAGGGTTTGGTGAAAAACTACTCACAGTTTGTTTCATTTCCCATATACACATGGCAAGAGAAATCAAGAACAGTTGAGGTTGTTATAATTTTTAATTTACATTGCCATACACTAGAGATGGCAATTTTAAATCTGTTTCTTCTACATGGGTTGAATTGTGGGTTGAGTTTTACCTTAAATGCACCAAATTCAAGAAATTTAAGCTAAAATGGGAACTTATAGAAAATCTCCCAAAGTTGATTCTTTATGCATTTCAACAGCCTCTTAAAATCATGTTATTGGCAATAGAACACTTTGGAAACTAGTAACATTATTCTTCATGTTTAGAGATTTCTTCCTATTTGTATGTTATGAGCCTGATAATCCTAACTTCATTTTATTTCCTCATGAATAAAATGGTGATTCCACAATCATATAAAATGAAAATGTTACATAGTTAAATGCTGATGTTAGCTTATCTTTTTCACAGGTGGAGGAGGAAGAAGAACCTAAGGAAGGAGAAGAAACACCACCGGAGGTAAGGCCTAGAGAGACCAAATAAAAGTCTGATTGAGCTTATTGCTATAATATTTTTATAATTTTTGACAAGAATTAACGCTATTTGCTACTTGTTTTCAGGGTGAGAAGAAGAAAAAGAAGACTAAAACTGAAAAATACTGGGATTGGGAATTGGCCAATGAAACCAAACCTATATGGGTAAGTTGAAACATTTTAAAATAACAATTTTAGCCACATATTTGTTTCAGAATTGTTAATTACATGGTTAAAATGCAGATGAGGAATCCAAAGGAAGTTGAAAAAGATCAATACAATGAATTTTACAAGAAGACATTCAACGAGTTTCTTGATCCTCTTGCATATACTCACTTCACCACTGAGGTATTTATCATTTTAACGTGTTTTTAACAAATCGCATATCACGTAACAGTTCATATATCACAATTTGTGCAGGGTGAAGTGGAATTTAGAAGTGTAATCTACATCCCTGGAATGGCACCAATGAACAATGAAGATGTAGTAAATCCCAAAACAAAGAATATCCGTCTTTACGTGAAACGTGTATTCATTTCAGATGATTTTGATGGGGAATTGGTAAATGTTTTACTATTAATTTTACATGTAAAAATTTGTTGAGAAGAACATTTTAAATTAATTATACTAAATCTGATTCTTGATATGCAGTTTCCAAGATACTTGAGCTTTGTAAAGGGTGTGGTGGATTCAAACGATCTTCCTCTTAATGTTTCACGAGAAATTCTTCAAGAAAGTCGAATTGTATGTTATAGATCCATTTTTACATGATTAAAATACATATAATCTTAATCCTGTATATTAAAATCACATTGTCTTTTGTTTCTTGTCTACAGGTAAGAATAATGCGAAAGAGGCTTGTTAGGAAAACTTTTGACATGATACAGGAACTTGCTGACAGTGAGAACAAAGAGGTTTATAAAGATCAGAAGAATCTTTTTGTTTCTATTTTATATTCTCATTAAGGTGTGTGTATATATAACGTATATATGATGAAATAATTTCAGGATTATAGGAAGTTTTGGGAGAATTTTGGCAAGTTTGTAAAGCTGGGATGCATCGAGGACACTGGAAATCACAAAAGAATAACTCCATTGTTGCGGTTTTTCTCATCCAAAAGTGAAGATGAGTTGATAAGCTTAGATCAGTATATTGATAATATGGATGAAAAGCAGAATGCAATTTATTATATTGCAACAGACAGCTTGAAAAGTGCTAAATCTGCTCCCTTTTTGGAGAAATTAGTTCAAAAGGGTATCGAGGTATGCATTTTAATCAAATCATTTTCAACTTGTTAAAACCTCTAGTTTTCACTTGTTTTATATCTCAATTCCTCAAATTATTTTGTGGGTCTTATCTTTGAAGGTGTTATATTTGGTCGAGCCTATTGACGAAGTGGCGATTCAGAACCTTCAGACATATAAAGAAAAGAAATTTGTTGATGTGAGCAAGGAAGATCTTGAGCTTGGTAAGTTGACCTTTGATCTTTGACCAACCATTTAGTTTAGTGAAACATTAGCATGTTTTATGTTTGTTAATAAATAATAATTTTTGACATTGTAGGTGACACGGACGAGGTTAAAGAGAGAGAAAACAAGCAAGAGTATATCCTTCTTTGCGACTGGATGAAACAACAGCTCGGCGACAAAGTTGCAAAAGTACAAATCTCAAACCGATTGAGTTCTTCCCCTTGTGTTCTTGTGTCCGGCAAGTTTGGTTGGTCTGCTAATATGGAACGGTTAGTATTCTTTTCAAACAAGATTCTTATGTTAAACCATTCTTTTCGACTTCAGTTTTGTAACTTAATCAGTGAAATAAAATGTTACTTTTCAGGTTAATGAAAGCACAAACTCTGGGTGATACTTCAACCTTGGAGTTCATGAGGGGTAGAAGAATAATGGAAGTCAACCCTGATCATCCAATCATCAAGGACTTAAATGTAAGTAATTCACTTTTATTATTTAACCAAAATGTTTTTTTTTTGTTTTGTTTTGAATTTGAACTTCATATAATATTTTTCAGGCTGCATGTAAAAATGCACCAGAAAGCAGTGAGGCAAAGAGAGCTGTAGATCTCTTATATGAAACAGCTTTAATCTCAAGTGGATTCACTGTAAGCTTTTATCTTCAAAAACATTATTGATTTCATTTTATTAAATTAAATTAATTTCTGAATCTTTTTTGATAATATCTTTTTTTTATAAATGTTTAGCCCGATAGTCCAGCTGAATTGGGTGGCAAGATTTATGAGATGATGGCAGTTGCTCTCGGCGGAAGGTGGGGAAGAGTTGAGGAAAGTGAAGCCGGTGCTGCCACTGATTCATCCGAATCGAATGTAGACTCAACATCTGAATCCACTGGTGAGACGGAAGTGGTGGAGCCATCTGAAGTTAGGGCGGAAACCGACCCGTGGAGTACGTGATGGTATTCATAGAAAAACGTGAGTCGTTTAGATGAATCGAGGAGGGAGTAGTAGTTTTGGATTGAGAATTCTAATGATTTGTTATGAGGATGCAACTTCATGTTAAATAGGCACTATGGGTAAAACCATTTTGTGCTCTATTTATATTACCTTTTAGTGGTTCAAATCAGCATAATTTTCTATTTATTTTCGAATTAATCTTAGAATTATGATCCAAACCAAACGAGTTGTAGAAATATACTTGCTACGAAATTGGGATGGAAAAAATCAAAATTAAACCATATGAACATTTTGGTAGCAGGTAATAATAAGAATTTATCCGAACCTTAAAAAACCTGTAGGTTTGTAACTGGTTTCACTCGTTCATAAGATAACCAGTTCTAAACCAAAACCGCTTAGGTTATGATATTCAAGCTGTTATATAACATCTTTATATCCGTGTTTTGATTGTTGGGGACTTTAGGGGTCTCTTGTTTTACACCTCATAAGTTAATATAAATAAGCGTGGGACGTATAGGTTAGTTAGAACATTTGAAAATGCAAGAACGAACTTAAAAACATAAAGGGCAAAAACACTCTTGTTATGAATGCTCAATCTTAGTATTTTGATCATTTTGATTTTTGTGAGATGTAGAATGGGTACGTAACTATTTTAGAAATTTTGAGCGGATGAATATAACAAGTTAAAGTAGTGTTGAGAGGGTATGTATAACATAATTTTTTTTATTATATAATGATAAATTGATAATCATTGTTAGTTCATAAAAATACAAATCAAAATTTCATCAACCACATCATTGTTTCCCTCGACTAGAAGTTAATAGGGGAAAGGGCCGACGGTGGTGGTGTTGGTGGTTGGTGGTGTGGTTGGTTGGAAATTAAGAATATAAATATAGAGATATATAAATATATTACTTTAATTAAATTACATAAACAATCCCATTAATTTAGATAAATAATCCTATATTATGAAAAGACTAAATGCTTTTAAACTTAACAGATGATCTAACATTTGTTAGTGTTAATATTTAAATTTGTTACAAAATTAAAAGTTAGTGGTCAAACATGTTATTTTTTTTGTTTACTATCCAAACTTGTTATTTTAGATAAATCACATGGATTATTTATGCAATTAACTCTAAAGCTAATTTCAATTTTGTTCTTTTAGATTTGATATAAGTACTCATTTTCTTTTAAAAGATTAAAATTTTTAATTTATCTTTAGAAAATTCATAAGCTGTTTCAATTTCAATTCAAAAGTTTTATAAGTTATTTCAATTTCAATCCAAAATTTTATTATTTTGAATTCAAATTGAAACAACTAATAAAACATTTAAACTGGAATTAAAATTACTTATAAAATTTTTGAAGATCAATTGATTTTTAATATTTCAAAAGAAAATGATTATTTTTTCCGAACTCAATAAGTAAAACTGAATTTAACTTTATTTTTAATTTAAAATAGTTACTAACAAGATTGTTTAACATAAAGGTCAGTATCAATTATGGGTTTTAGTACGAAGCAACTTTATTTCTTTGTTCGATGTTAAATAGATCATGAATTTTGTCAAAGACGACATTTTACCTTATGCTTTTCATGTTGACATGAGATCCTGTCTGCTTCGATGGTGTATGGTTGTTCAACTAGCAAGCCTAATCGAGTCAGGATTGACTTGAGCTTAAAAACCGCATGAGTCGACTAGACTTCTAATCTTAATTAAAAAAAATAAGTTTGCACTTGGCTCATTTAGTACTAGAGTAAATTTGTAACATGACAAAATGACTTTTTTTTAAAGTTCAGTATATATTGCATAATAGGTTATATTAGATTCGCATGGTATATGTCTTCTTCATCTTCAGTGATGGAAGCATTAATCATTTTAATCATCAATAAGTAGCAATCAAGTTTTGCAAATCATTATTAAAGTAAGGGGCTGTTTGATTTTGGTTGATCCGACTGACTGATTGACTCGGTTAGTCGGTTAGTGTGATGTGGTTGTGTTGTGTTTTGACCGGGTCCGTGAGTTCTGACCCAGACCCTAAACTAAAACATATTGACCCTGAAAAAGGGCGTTGCCCCTCCCTTCGCCCATCGACCGTCACCCCTCGGCCAAAGTCCCCTGCGCGACCCCTGTTCAAGCCTATGTTTGAAGAGTATTTTTGAAGATAGTTGTTAGTGATTGTGAGTAAAGAATGAAGAATTTTTATAGGGGTACGATGATTTTTAAATTTGGAAAATATGGGTAATCACTGTACAACCCCCACAAAATTTTTAATATTTTTAAAAGTGGTTGTGAGCGAAGGAGAGAGAAAACGTAATGATAAATATATTAAAAAATATTATTTAATTGAAAGATATAGTAAAAAAATACTGTTTTTAGTGTAAATATGAGGATGAAATTGGGAAAACTAGTGTGAATGCTTTTAGTCAGAACTTTTAACTGGATTCAATCAAATCTTATTGAGTTAATGTAATCAAACAGTAAAATAGTAAAAAAACATTACAAAATTGCAGAAAACGAGGATACAATAGCAATTGCGGATGGTTGATAAAGCGTGATGCTAATGAGTACTGCAAAGAGAGTTATGACAATAGCAACTAGACTTAAGATAAATCTTAAACGTTAAGTCCTACTAATGAGTAGTTATAGGGAAAAAAATAAAGACACTACCAATTAGGTTCACTCACGAAGGGTTAAACTTTTTTTTTCTTTTTTTTGCGGACTCTTATAGTTTCATTTTTTGAAATACATATTTTACTAGAGCGGACTAAAAAACTAATTTCAGCTTGAATTCAGGTTAAAATTTATACAAACCAGTTATAAGATAATTTCATTTGGGTTTCTATTAATTAGTTCCAATATGAATTACAAACAAGTTACTAGGCAGGTGAATGGAAATTTACAAATAAATTTTTATATACTACAGCAATGTTTTTAGAACCGGATCGGACGTCTTACTGGTTTGGTAATCGGACCGGTTGGACCGGATTTAACTATATATCAATTATATTTATATATGTAGTTAAAAATGAGTAATTTATATATGATTTATATATATATTTTATAGTTATATATAAAACTTAACTATATTTGTATATTTAACACATAAATTTATGGTTTAACACCCTGTTTTTACCCATTAAAATAAAAAAATATAAAAAAATAAAAAACCGGTCTGAACCGGTCCGGTTTCCCGGTCCGACCACCGGTTCGGGAAGAACCGGCCGGTTTGACCCCTCAAAAACGATTCGTAGCGAACCAGACCTATTCCCGGTCGAACCGGCCGGTCCGATCTGGTCGCTGCACTACAGTCATTGGTTGATGTCACATTTGTACTTTTTTCTCATGGTTGACGAAAGAAATTGGTTATATTATGCAAGTGCCATGACAAAAATATTTGAAGGGTAATAATGATCATGTGATACATATGCTGGGGTTAGAATATTAATTTATCAACTTTAGAGATAATGCATTGATGGTGAAAGCTACGAGCCTGTGATGGGTTATATGGGAGTTGGTGTTTTGACTTTTGTCAATAAGTGTTAGTTTGGGATTCTATTGGTCTTGGCTGCTAACGTACGCAATGGGACACAATTATATATCTTATATTTTATTCATAATTCCTAAATATACATATTTGATTAATCGTTTAATAGGATGTTGCTATACATATACACTTTGGATCGCATAATTAGCGAAAAAGCATCAAACGGACCATGTTGTTTTGTTAGTGATGTGCTGGTCGTATGTTTGTAGGTGTGACATCATCGTATGGTTTGTATGATAGTTGTTGCGCGCCACACGTGCACGACCTTGTATGACCTATTAACACCATGTACGCAACCCATATGGCTATAGGTCCATATGATTTATCGCCTTTGTAAGTTAGTACGTTATAAGTGTAAGTAATGATTTGGGTTCAAGTGTTTAAAATGAGATACCAAAAAAATATAAATATGAGAATGTTTTGGGTTTTAGTCACAATCTGAGTAAAAATATTCAGGTTGTATTTGGTTGGAAGGAATAAAATAGAAATGAGAAATTAGTATAATTTTCAAGTAAAATTATATTTGAATAATCAATTAAAAGTAAACTCAAGAGAATATATCACCTTAAATTTCTTTGGTTGTGAGATTTCAAAATCCTTCCATCTAAAAAGGGAATTTGAGGTGGAGTATTCTTTTGGGTTTTACATTTCATTATCCACTTAAATATAATTTACTTGAAAATTATACTAGTTTCATAATTTCATTCCATTGCATTCCTTCCAAACAAACGCAACCTCAGGGTTGAGTTAGAAGGTTTTTCTAGTCGCGATTTTCCTCTGAATATTTTGGCTGGAAAACGGATATTTGAATCCGATTAAAATAACACATACCATTCAAAAAAGGATCGTATATTTAGTGTTAGAAATAAAATGTAAGCAGTGGGGGACCCATGAATTATTTTTACGGGGGTCGGAAATTTTAACCTTACTTGTATATCAATAGATATGAAAAGAAAATTTGGTTCATAATCAATAACATCATATAAAAAGCTAAATTATCAATAGCATATGTGAAAAAATGTGAACGTTTTCAGTTATCAAACAAGACGAATAAATATTCTGTAATAACCCTTTATTTATATCCATATAACTTATGAATATAAAAGAACATGAACAATCTCAATTCAAACAAAAACCTCAACATATAACTATCGGTGTTTCTAGAAACCATATCAAAAAAGAAACATGAAATGTATTATTTTATAATTTTAAGAAATATAATATGAGAAAAAAACATAGAAGATTTTAGTCACTTTTATTTGTAAAAGAAAAAAAATACAAAAAATACACACTACCAAAATTTAATTTTTAGTTTAATTAGGAATACTTAAACTAATTTTAAATAGTATCAAGGTTTTGGCGCGCGCGTTGTCGCGTGTATGCGAGTTTTAATGTAACCCTAAATCAAAAGCAAAATTAAGGTTTAAAACCACAAAATCAGTAAAATACACAAAGTAAAACACACCAAAACCTCAAATCCATAACACACCAGAACATGCAGAATCTAAAAACTAAATCAAAGCCCAACACCATATGAAAATCAAAGCTGCAAGAAAGCGACACAGTGCAAAATAGAAAACCGACAAAAATCAAAGCCCCGAAAAGAGCAAACAAAAGGAAAACCCAAACCTTAATAGCGAGAATCGTCAGGGTATCGATAACAAAAGAAAGAAAGCAGAAACCTGGAGAAAGGCAACATCAACGAACCCTACAAATCAAAAACACGTGTTCAGATACAAAAGACCCACAAATAAACCCCACCCCAAAATCTCAAACCCACACCCAAAACAAATCATATTAAAACACAAAAAAATAAATAAACTAAAACACGAACAAAATAAACAAAAGAAAATTTTACACAAAAAAACACAAAAAAAACTAAAAAAAAAGAAAAAAAAAAGAAAAACCACCACCGATCAAACCTTTTAATTAAAATAGTAATAGTAATATTAATATTATAGTAATGTCAACTAAGTTACATAACTAGAATCTTTATATTAGGAGGATATATTACGTACGTTTTCAATTACAAAAGAATCACTTGTCTAATTGTAAGAAACTAATTGAAATCTCACTATAAAATACTACTTAATTGATTAATTAATTTGGTTCTATTAGTAATGTCTTGCCATTTATTTGCTTACATAATCTAATTATATATGAATTAACTCACTCTAATAATCAACATTTTACTTATATTTTTTTACTATCTCAATTACTCACAAACATTAAACATTTTAAGTTACAAATGTTTTACATGAGTCTATATCTCCATTCATTTCTTCTTTCCTAGACTTTTACAATGCTCTATCCGTGTTCGTCATCCCGACCTACCTAAGGTAGAAGGTATTAGGGATTCGTTGAAAATTTTCATTTGTGGGATCATTGTTGAATTTTCTTAAGGGTGGGTGTCAAAACTCTAGGGGGTTGGTGTCGGAATTTTTTGAGGGTTGGTCAAGATTTCATCATATATGTTACTATAAACGAAAAATTTTCATGGGGTGTTAGTGACCCCCATGAAACCCATATAAGTCCGCCCCTGAATGTAAGTATATAGAGTCTTCATTAATATTGTCATTCATATAAATGCACAAGATCCACGACCATAAAGTTAAACATCCAATATCATTATATTAAAAATAAGAAAATTACAATTCTAGTGAACAACTTTTCATAATCGTAGTTGATATATAAATTTCTATAAATTTTTAAATTTCCCACCAACAATTGATAGAAACAAACTCTGCACATGAAATGTTAAATTTCATAATTTTTTTATTATAAATCTTGTCACTATATTATTACCTCACTTTGGCAGTTAATAAAGAATATATATAGTAGTACCTAACGCAAATAATAAAACAGAAAGAAAAATGCTGTTTCTACTTTCTAGTGTAACTGCACTGTGCACTAAAATTTGTCTGCAGTATGGCAAAAAGCGTAAATAACCATCATCATGGAATATCATTTAAAGTAGAAAGTTAGGTGGATGTTAATTTTTATGTTTTAGCTCATAATTAAGCTCATGTAATATAGTATTACACGTGGCTTGTTCTCTCGGATCTTTTATAAAAATTGGTTAAAGTCATTTCCGGAGGCAGAACAAAATAACAAACTTAAACTGTTTCTTTTTTTGTTATTGATTTTTTAAACAACCATAATATACTGCTATATTACATTGAATTAAATATACTTTGCGTCTCAAGTGAGACTCAAACATTCTATTTAATGAATGAGAAACATACATATTTTACTACTAAACTATGATACATAAGAATGTTACTTTCGACATATGTTTATGCCATTAAAATAACTTATTCATATGTTTCTTTTTTATTTTTCTACTTTTAAAATTACCTACATACGTATAATTGATATATAAATTACACATGACTTGCCAAGTATTATGCTCTATAAATAAACAAGCTGGTTCAAAGTTTTTTTTTTTAAATTTCAAGATAGATGAGTAAATATTAGTTTTCAATCATTGTTTTTATATTTTAAGAACATTGGATCAGAAAGATAAATGTTTTTTTTTGTTCCCATGTTATAAAAAACTGTGTTATATGTAGAGCTATTCCCTTAAAAATAATCAGGTAACTTCATCTTTCTGGTCTTTTTTATTAATTTTTATAAGTTGATGCATGGGGCTTGCATGTTAGAAGCAACCTGCTGGTATTATTAATTAATGAATACTCTTTTGTTGGTGGAAAAAATATTAACATCACATGTGACTTTTTAAGTTGCGTATTACATTAAAAAAATTGAATTAACATATTGAAAATAAAATTATGCAAATATATTATATACTTTCAAATTAATTTATGAAAATTATACATTAACAAAATCGCAAAATATATTTTTCTTCTTAATATGTATGGAAATAAAACTCTTTCAAGATTAAACCGATAAGACAAATAAATTGATCGAGCATTTAGCCTATTTATATTATTAGTTAGAATACAAAAACAAAGCTAGACACTTCATCTACTTAAAGATTGGTCGGAGTTATGATCATATTTAGTTTAAAAGTATGCAAGCCTTTTTCTAAATAATGTCACTATTTAAAAATAGATGCACTTGCAATTTAAAAATACTTTGGTCCCGTATCGTCTAAAAGTAGTAACAACTTTCTCAATCACATTCATTTCATTTGGAAATAAAAGAATTAAATTAGATTTTTATTACTTTTACTAATATATTAGTAACTAGTTGTAATCATATTTATGCATCTTTTTTTAAAATCAAAAAGAGAAATGAAGAATATCTCCAATTATGGAGTTTAATGTAAAGGTGCCGTTTAAAACGGTTAAACAACTACCTAATCCGATCCAAAACCTATTAAAAATACTGATTTGGGTATAACCAATTCCAATTTGATTTGATTCATCAATTTGCAATTGGTTTTAGAACATATCTATTGAACTAGTTTCAAACTGAACAAACAGTTCTTTCTTATAAACCAGTTTTTAGTTCCAAACAGTTAGTGTCGATCCGGTTTTGACTATGTTTGACTTGATCAAAACTGGTTATAAAACCGGTCCGGTTTGAGACAAAACCCGATTTCGTGCAACCATACTCGCGTGCAATAATCGGTACCATCCGTCGATTGAATATTGGTTGTACCAAATTGGGCATACGTTACTTTCGGTTTAAAGTTCTAATAATATGATGATGACGTGGTGACCCCTCATTGGCTAAAAAACTAAGTGGAGCCCACATCAAGACAACCCTAGTCCCCAGCCACTACGCTCCTCTAATCTTTACAAAGTTGACCATTTTATTAATATTAATATTCAGTATTTACTCTTAAAACCATTCACGAGTTCCCAGTGCGCACGTTAGCAATTAACAATCAAGAAATCTTGATTAATGATCATACGGCGGAGATCCCCTTAAAGGTAAACACCAGACCCTGTTTGATTTGATTGGGATTCGTAATTTCAAGATATTCGTTTGGAATTCGACCCGACCCGGCTCTGATTTCTGAATTCTGCAGGTGGGTGTCTGTCTGGCTGTGCATGTGTTCATCACTCTGTTCGATTTGTTTTGATTGTTTTAGACTCAATTGTTGTGTGATGATTGAGATTTTGTAGTTGATTTGACTCGTTTGTTGAAGTTTTCGAGTTAATTTAGTGATTAAACGTGTAAAGGTTGAATATTGGGGGAACTGTTGAACTTCTTTGTTTGATTCTTTATCTTGTCGGCTAAATTAGGATACATTTTTATACTATATGCTCATTTAAGTGTTGAAAATTCAATCTTTTGTGTTTTGAATTGAGTATTTACCAAGAAAATTCAGTTTTTCTACTCCAATTGGGAAATTTAACAAGGGGCAAATTCTGTTTTTCTTCAAGAAAAGAATATGACTGTTACTACTATTGTAGCCAACCATAAAGATCTTTCTTTCGAAGACTACCCGTCTGGCACGAGCTGTGTTTTACCTAATTCTGTTTGTTAGTAGCACCTGGTTGAGTTTTCTGCTGACGGGTTCTCATGGTTAAAAATAAGTTTCTGAATTTCAGAGATTATCTGTTAGTGTGCAGTATGTTTATGGTGTCTTACAACAATCAGTAAAATAGAAAAAAAGAATCTGTAATGATGAATTCATGTACATTTTCCAGTTAAAAGTATGCCGATCTTAGAGAATTTGTTTTGATTTCAAAGATCAAACTATATTAAGCTGTACCAACATCATTTATAATGCCTCACTGATGCTGTGTTGTGTGATCATTTGTTTAGTTACTGTTTTGTTCTACAGGTATTCTATTGAAACTACAGAAAGGTGGAGAAGACAGAAAAAATGGATTCTATTTCAACAGATAACAATAATGTCGTTAACCCAGAGTTAGTACGGTTTCATGAGGGTGCAACTTCGGATGCTAAGGACATAGGAGAAATCGGAATCTCCATGGAGATTTTGACTAAAGTTGACTTAGAGTTGGCGTACGCATCAGAGAAGTTACTAAATTTGGAAAGTCTTTTGTTGTATGTTTTATCATGGGAAAACGAATTTGAAGCAATAGATGCTGATGATGTGTCAGAGGAATTTGTAGTCAAGTCGCTGAAAATCGATCTCTTATTTAGTTTCTTGGATTCTGAGGTCAAAGAAGTTGATGGATCAATGGATTCTATTCGAGTTGACCTTGTTGATGCCCATCAAAGATTGTCATCATGTAAACATTTTGGAGAACTGTTTGCAGTTGTTGAAGGGAAATTGCGTGACTCTGAGGATTCCTTAAAGAAATCACAAGAACATGTTCTTGAGATGAAACTAAAGTTGGCCAAACTTCAAATGACATCATTAGCTTTTAATTACAATGAATGTAAGTCAATGCGATTTCATCTTTTCATTCCCCATGTTTTTAAAGTTGCAAACTGTGACTTCTGTGGTCATACAAGTCATTATTTGTAGACCTTAAAGGTATATAGATGACATAGCATTCACCATGAATTTTATGCTGCATCAGTTTCTTCTTGAATTTTCGAAGGAACTAAATTTTATAAAAACCTAAAAGTTGTTACTTTCTAGTTTCTTTGCAGACAGATTGATTTAAAAGAAGTAATGAACAAAAGTCTTAATAATCTGATTCTGTTTTGGGTGAACAATTTTATTCCACTGACAAGTCTCAAGCTTTTAAAATTCTGATAAGCTTCAAGCTTTCAGGAATGTTTTTTAAGTTGATCAGGTACCGGTCAAATTGATGAGGTCGCGGCTGGTGACTTTAATGACATGTCTTTCTGAAAGTTTGAGCTTTTTGCGTGTGAAAATAATGATTGATCTCCCAAAACAGAATATACTAATACAATATGCTGTTTCTTTGTTCATTGTGAATATGAATTAAAATTTTCCTTTTTGTTTGTTTACATGGAAATATAAAGTTTTGTCCGAAGATTTTCAAGTTTCAAACATGGAAGTAAAGCCAAGGCTACAAACAGTCAATAAAGTACATGTTCTTAGGATGCTGGAGAAATCTTTATCGAGAGAGCTTGATCTCGAGAAAAAACTAACAGAATCAAAACAAGATGAAGAAGATTTAAGACTAAAATTAAGGTTAACCGAACAAGTAGCATTCATTATGGAAGAAGCGGCAGAGGTTGTTTGGGGTCGGTTTTTGGAAGCAGAAAACACTGCTGTTGTTCTAATGGGTGTTTCAAGAGACCTCATAGCTCAACATCAACTTGTTCAATTTAATCTCAATGGTTTTAATCAAAGAGAAAACGGGTTTAGATCAAAACTCGAAAACTGCATCAAGTTGTTGAGTTCAAAAGACGCTTCTATAGAAAAACTCAATACCAGAATCACACAGCTTGTTGCAGATAATCTTGAAGTGTCAGTTTTGCGGGAAAAGGTCAAATCACTGGAAGAAAAGGTCAACGAATCACAATCTAACTTAAAGAAGGCTAATGAATCAAACGAATTATTACAAGATCGTGTTAGAGAAATGGAAAACATGATAGAATCATTAAAAGAAGATGTTTACACAGCAGAAAATAGGGCTGAAACAGCCGAGGGGAAGGTAGCACAATTAACTGATTCAAACATTGAGTTGAATGAAGAGTTAGTATTTCTTAAAGGAAGCCATGAAAGCAATTCTAAGAAGATGAGTTTACTTGAGAAGCAATCGAGAGAATTAGAGATTCAGGTGCAGCATGCGAAGGCGTCCTCTGAAGCTGGTCAAGAGCAGCAGAACATGCTGTACACTGCAATTTGGGATATGGAGACATTAATAGATGAATTGAAGCAAAAGGTTTCGACAGCTGAAATGAAGGCTGAAAATGCTGAAGAACAGTGTTTGCTGTTGACTGATACTAACTCGGAGTTGACTAAAGAGATTGAGTTTCTGAGAGCTGAAGTTGAATCACTCGAGATCTCGTTGAGTAATGCTAATCTTGAAAAAACGGCTAGAACGAAAGATATTAGTGCTAAGACTAAGCTTATTATGGATACAGTCATGCAACTTGCCATAGAACGCGAACGTATAACAAAACAGGTACACTTCAGCTGTATGAAACATTTTCAATAATATGTTATTACCTCTAATATAAACAGTAAATGATATGCAGTTACATGCTCAAACAGAAGAGAAAAGGATATTGATAGAAACACTACAAAAGTTCAATAATATGTATCCAAAAGGAGGCATTCAAGAGAAAAGCTCAATATTTTCCAGTCAAGATGCAACATCGAACCTAACAAAATCGACATCAGAATTTATAAAGGCAGGTGCTTGTTCATAGTTCTAGCGATTATGATTTCGATCATGTTCTATATCTAATTATTGCATATGCCGTTTTATACAGGATGAAGAAATACAAGTTGTGAAAGATAATTTTATACATGACCCTGAACCAGAGTCATCAATAACTGATTCTGACCCGAGTTTGGATGATACAGAAATAGAAGAACCAGAAACGCGAAGTAAAAGAATGCTTGTGGTTAGAGCAATCTTCGTGTTATCGCTCTCAGTGTTGGCAGCAATCTTTATCAACTGGAAACGAGACAGTTTTGATGTTAATGCAGGTTGATTTGCTGGTTTATTTTTACTACAAGGAACCTCTTTTTGCATGTTTTTTTAGTTTGTGTATATGTTGAATTGTTGATCGTTGGTTTTTGACTTTTGTAGTTGAGTGAACATTTTGTACATGGGGTTTGCTTTGTTAGAATGGTGTAAACAGATTATTTATAATGATGTACAAGGTCTTTGTGAATTGAAGTAATAATTTAGCAATAACTTTAATAGGCAAAGAATAATATAATATGATAATATTATAAGTAGACCTAACGTATTTTAATTTTGTACGAAAAAGTGTATGTATTGGCTTAACTTTGAATTTAAGTTCATATATTAAAGTTCTGAACTTATTTAAACAGTATGTACATGTGAAATTAGCGATAAGCGTTCATTACTTACAAAACTTTTCATATGTAGTGATTACATAACCTCATTTAATCAAAATGGTAAGAGGCGTGCACCTAGATGCTCTAGCTAGGTGAGGCTTTGGCATCTTAAAGACAAACAATGCTAGTTTCAATTTTTCAACGAATATTAGGGTTATTGTTTATTTGAAGCAAACTTGTGTCCGACAAAATCATTGTCGTCGGAAAGTATGCAGCTTTGTAGTGGTTGTCCGTATAAATAGTAATCGGTTCACAGAAACCAAATGCAATATATTATCGTCGCACTTTGACTTTTCACCAAAAAAAAACTTTTAGAATACGTTTGTTTGCTTTTTCATGATCCCGGATAATTTGAATTTGTCTTTGACGTGAAGTTTTGGCCTTGATGACATGTGTAATAAACTGGACAGAAATTATGTCGACAAAGAAAATGAAATATTCATTTTTTAGAACTTTTCCACCTTTAGGCACTCCTATCATCCGGGAGGGGTATTGTTCCCTATGTGATATGCCTCCACGAAACCCATTCTCTTCGTGGTGGTGGAGGCAGTGACAACGCATGAGTTACAATAGCAGATGGTGGCTGGATGGTTGTCGTAGCTAGTAGAGTAGTGATGCCGTTAACACTACTAGAAAGCAATGGCTTTTGCTACGTAAAATTTGCAAAAACATTTTTCTTGTTGCAAATCGAGACGCATTTAGGTCAAACTTGCAGCAGATTAAGCAACCTTAACTTTCCTATGAATTTTGAGATAAATGTGCGACAAAACAAAATACCCTAATCTTCTCCGCAAACTTTCATCTTAAAAGTATAGGAAACCTTATTTTATTAATATATAATAACATTTAACAATAAAAGCATAAAATATGTATTTATTATACATTATTTATACTTGGTCATTTGCTACACATAGTTCAATTAAAACAAAAAATAATAGATTCGTCGCAAAATGTAAAAAAAATTTAAATGATTAATTGGATGACTAACGTGCCACTAGCCCACTCACGATCATATTAATTACTCGAGTACGTAAATCGAGTCCACTCTCAAAAAACGAAAAACTCATCATAGGTGAAAGAAAACTCCTAATGCATCTTGAAACCCGCTTTTTTTAATCATAGGTAGGGCTTGAAATCAAGACTTTCTCCTATTTTAGTTAAGTCTTGGGGTACCTTACGTCAATCACATGGGCTAATGATCATTAGTCTCAAAATGTAAATAATCATATAAATAGTAATCTACGCATTTATGATACGTAAAAAATATTTTTATGTCAAATCATCTATACTACTATATAATACATCTCTTTGAATAGAGATGTAATTTTACCAAAAATACAAGTTTTAAAGCAATATGTACAAATAAGTGCATCAAATTTAAGAGGGATAGAATAGAGATTTGATTAAAATTTTAAGACACTTTAGGGGTAATATGGTCAATTTATCCATTAAATTTAATAAAACTTGATATTTTTGTCATTGTCTCTTTTATGTATTTAATAAATATTATTAATATATTATTTTAATAATATGATATTATTTATTCATTAAATTTTATTTTGTTTATGATACTATAAATTGATATTTAAATTTATATTTACTAATTATATATTTATAACTAAATAATATTTTAATTAAGTATATTATTTTATTTAAATATTTAAGTATATAACTTATATAAATATTCATATTTATAATAATTATAATACTAATATTTTTCTAGAGGCATATTATTATAAGTTTATTAATTTTAGTATTTATCTATATCTTTTATAATAAAAGTGAAAGGAGGATAAAATAATAATTTTACATATAGATTAAGAAACTCATATGAAAAGTAATGCTTAAATTTTAAAAAATTAATTATTTTATTTTATTTATGCACTTACAATAAAGTATAATATATGATTGCTTATAATATAAATGCTAAAATATATACACGTGGTCAAACAAAATCGCCATTTACTTTCAATGTCGTTTATATATTGTGATTAAGCACTAATCTCTTTTCCCCTTTCATTTATCTGTTGTTAAAAACTCAATAACAATCAAAATGGTAATTTGTGGTGATAATTGTCCATTAACTTTCTTTGGTATATGCAAATCACCACCAAAAGCTGACTCCGATGAACATAAAACTCTAACCTATATTCATAAAATAAACCCCCATAAAATTTAGGTAATAAGTGATTTCCGACCATAAATACCACCCATACTTTCACTATTCTTGTTGGGATAATATAATTGTCTTAAAGACTTTTGTAATATACGTAATTATTTTCTTTTATTCAAATTTTTCAATAATTATATTTTGATTTTTTAATTTACGTCATAACGCACCGAGACGATACCGACTAAAATCGAATTCCCAAAAAATCATGCAACAACCGTACCGCCGCAACCCGTGGACATTTCCAAAAGAGCAAACAAAAGGAAACCCAAACCTTAATAGCGAGAATCGTTAAGGTATCGATAACAAAAGAAAGAAAGCAGGAACCTGGAGAAAGACAACGTTAACGAACCCTACAAACCAAAGACACGTGTCCAGATACAAAAAACCCACAAAAAATCCCACCCCAAAATCTTGAACCCACACCCAAAACAAACCATATTAAAACACAAACAAAAAAAAAGTTAAAACACAAACAAAATAAACAAAAGAAACAAAAGAAACTTTTAAACACAAAAAAAAAGAGAAAAGCCACCACCGACCAAACTTTTTAATTAGAATAGTTATAGTAATATATGAAGGTAACAATGGTTAGAAAATATCAAGTGTCTTTTCACTTAATTTGTCTTGATTAACAAGTCTTATTTTTGTCTTTGAATAGACAATCACAAGGAAAAAGTTACAACATAGAAGAAGAATGTAAGATGGATAAAGTATTATATCTTTTAATAATATTTAGCTTTTACTATGTAATAATCATTTATAATAATACTTAATACAACATAACCAATGTTCTTTCATTTTTTCCATGAGAAGCAAATTCCATTAATGAAGTTTAGCCATTTAAGTTGAGAAATCTTTCATCACTCATCTCTTTTTGTTAACACTAGAGGTGTACAAAAAAACCAGTTTGACAAAACAAACCAAATAACTTGGCACCAAAACTCGGTTTGTAAACCAGTTTCAAATTAAAAAAACCTGTTAAACCAGTATAAGAACCGGTTTTTTCCTTAAAAATGGTTTTTAAACCGCTCCAAATCGGTTTGAGTGGTGTGAGAATTTTTGATAAAAATTGATTTTTCTATGTTCTTGTGGTTAATTCTGAATTTTTAATCCTTCAACATCAATTGTTTACGGAGATAATATTGTTTTTATTGATTTTATTTGTTAGTATGATGTGCATTTCGTACTTCTGTGACACATGCATCCATTGCTACGAACATTTGAAGTTTTTGCAACTAAAGTGAGTGTTTGGGAATTGGAATTGCATATTTAATCTTTTTTCATTCTAAGTTTGAACAAGTAATCTAAAATTTTTTGAGTATATCTCATGGGAAAGATGGCGAGATAAGTTTACTATGTTTTCCATATAATTATTAATTGGAAGACTCTTCTTCGGTACACCATATGATTATTATAGGTTACTAACAGATGTTATGAATCTTTTTAATGCAGACGATGAGTATGATGTTGTGTGGTACCAACTAAAGAAAACGAAACCATTGTATACAATATAACTATCAAAAAACATATAGTTGGTATTAAAACACTATGAGAAAAACCAAGTCTTTATGCTCAGTGTGCTCACAATATAACTTACCAATAATAAGATGGTGAGACAACTTTCTTATAAAATTATGCATTTTATAAGTACATATTAGTTTACTTCAACTCTTTATTTTTCATATAACTATTAAAGCTTAGGTTGTCTAATACCAAATAATTTTGTTTAATCCATACAAACTTTGTATTTCATTTAGCTCTCTCAATTGAGTTATATGTATGCAAGCTTCAGATGGTGAAATGTGGTTGGTATTAAAACACTACGAGACTACTGATAAAAACTACAGGTCTAAGTTGCTACATAAAATCAAATGAAAAGTAAATGGATTAAAGTTAACACATCTATTAATAGGATTTAAATATATAAGTTGTAAAATTTTTACTCTTGTTTTCATATATAATCAAGTTGTAAAAAAGTTAACATCTCTATCAAGTTTTATTTTTATTTGCGTCTACATTTTGACTTAAGTTTTGTTTGAAACAATAGGGTACATAGAAATTCCAATACTTCCGCAGCAACGCGTGGGTCACCCACTAATATATACTTTATACGAAGCATTTGCAACACACGATTAAAAATACAAAAAAAATATAATAGAAAATATATATTTATGATGAACTATTTATACTTGTTACGCATTTGCTACGCTAAATTTAATTAAAATACAATAATAATAGATGAGTCAAAAATGCAGTGTAAATAATCATATTTACGCATATATGAAAAAGAAAATAAAAAAGTATGTGTTTATGATAAATTATTTATATGTTGGGGACTATGCATTTATAAGTTGTGAATTATTAATATTATTATTTAGAAAAATAATAATAGAGCAAATGTATCACAAAGTTGAAGTAAATATTTATCCTGTTTGACGCATTGGCAACACAATTTTTAAGTAAAACAAAAACAATAGATGTGTCGCAAAATGTAAATAATTATATAAATAATAATCATTATTAGAAGTCAATTAAAAATCAAATCATTTAGTTAAAATTATTTGACAAATTTCAATTCTTTTTTAAAACGCTCTTAGGATAACAATTAAAGCATGTTATTTATTTAAAACTAAATTTCAAAACAGATTGATATGGACATGCAAACATACTATTTGGTATTTTACAAATAAAAGTTAGATTAATGTGATTACAAAACCTTGTTACTGTATATAAAATAAATTTTATTAGTAAAAACAAAAAAAAGTAACTATTATTAGTTAAGCTCTTTACAAGTATACTTCAATAAATTCCAATTATTTCAAATGAATTTTCACCTTTTGACAACTGTAAATTTTTAATCGTAGAGAGAAAATCATGTGATAATTATTTTCAAATTTGAATTTGAGAACTAATCCATCTTTATTTGAATGGGCATTTATATATTTTCCCCTTTTAAACTTTTTAATTACATATTTACCCAAATTAAAAAAATAAATTACATATTTTCCTCTTCTAAAACATATATATGACATATTTACCCATTCTATTAAAATTAGTTATTAAATGGTTATTGTATACATAATTTTACTGATTTATTTTTATGTATTTATCTTCTTAAGAACATTAAACATGTATTTCCTCAAGTTTGAGTTTCTATATAAATAAAAACTATATAATTATAACTCCAAATACAAAAGTTCATTTCAAAACAATAATCACCGTAATCCAAGTTATATCTCCAAATACAAAACACAATTGCCAAAGGTTCAAACAATTATAATAACAAAACACTAATGCGTAAAAATCTTGTAGGACCGTTGAAGCTCCGGCCGCCAGACGGCGAAGCTCCGGCGAGGTCCAAGACCCATTAAAATGCGTAAAAATGAACCCCAAACGCTCCTAACCGGTTCATGGAGACGATTCGAACTTAATCATGAACTTAAATTGTGTTAAAACACCGGTTACAAACCTCAAACGATCGTGTAACCGATACCTTTAATTCCATAGCCGTTCGAGCATTAAATCTCTAATAATAATCCAATTAAACGAACCTACACAATCATCTAACTATTCCTAATCAAACACTGCTTCCAATTACACCTGAAACACACACATATCCCATATCTGATCCTCTCTGACCCCGCGACCTGTAACCCTACCGAAATCCACTTTCTGAACAAATTTAACCTAGTTTGACAAGGGGCTTTGCATC
>BJCM01008516.1:10285-38597 GCA_018326385.1 Flaveria bidentis
TCTTGTTCACACCCCTTGATCAACATCTCTAACGTTGTTTATGGTGGTGTGTGACTTGTGAATCTTGAGTTGAGGGATCACAACAAGTTGATTTGAAAGATCTATATTTGAGAAGTTTAGATCTGGCATTGAAGTGTCTTCCATCACATCATCACACTTATCAAGAGAAGCTTGATCCAATGAGTGTGTGATGTCATTGATGTTGTCTTCGATGGAGTGGTTGTTAGCATCAAGAAGCTCTTTATCATTGTCACTACTACTACTTCTTTGGCATAGAGTAGTTTATAGAGGAAACTAATGAAACGTCTATCATCTTAGCAAATTTGTCTACTTGAACTTTGGTGTTCATGATGGTGCAATGAAATCTAAATGACTTGAGGTAACCAATGAAAGGTCTACTTTTGTGTCAAAGTTAATAAGGAGTCTTACCATAAGTCTTAACTACTAAAACTCTATTTTTCACATAAGAAGCAATGTTCATTGCCTCTGCCCAAAAGGTAATGTGCAGTTTAGAGTTAGACAACATAGTTCTTATAGCTTGAATTAGTGTCATGTTTCTCCTCTTAGCAACACCATTCTGCTAATGAGTCCTATGAACACTATATTTTCTTGTAATACCCTTTTGATCACAAAATGTATCAAGGATTTGATTCATAAATTCAGTTCCTTGTTCAAATCTTATGGTTTTGACCTTGTGATAACAATGATTCTCAATTTCAGAATAAAGTTCCTCAAGATCTCAGGAATCTCATCCTTTGTTCTATGGATAAAGACCCAAGTGAATCTTGTGAAGTTATCTGTGATCACCAAATAATATGAGGTCCTTTCTAGACTCATTAGATTGGTGGGGCCAAAGAGATCCATATGTAATAAATGTAAGGGAGTAATGATGGAGTTTCTTTCCTTTGGCTTGTGAGATACCTTGTGTTGCTTCCTTTTCAGGCATGCAACACAATAGTCATCACTTGTAAACTCTTTCTTTGGCATTCCAGTTACCAAATGATTATTAATTAGCTTTTTTATGTTATTAAAGTTTACATGGCACATTCTTTTATACCAGAGAAAAGACTCGTCACTATTTGCTTTAGACAGAAAGCATGAAACTTCTCCCGAGGGAGATGTTTCTTGAAAGTCCATCTTGTACATGTTTCTTTTCCTAGGGGCTCTAAGCAGGATATGCTCATGGGGAATGACCACCCTGGGCTTGAGAACATTGCACTCATGCTTAGTAAAGAGCATGTTATTACTTTGATCACAAAATTGAGATACACTCAGAAGATTGTATCTAAGCTCCTTGACAAAGTTTACCTTCTCGATGTTGAGTTTACTATTTGTGACCTTGACCCTTCTAGTAATGTAACCACTAGCATCTCCTTCAACAGAAATTGGTCCTCCATCAATCTTTTCAAAATTTTGAAGTAGTGACCTATTGCCTGTCATGTGCCTGTAATAACCACTATCAATGATCCATACATTCTTTTTTGTCTTTAGCTGTTCCCACACAAAAGAGATGGTTAATTACATTTGGAAGCCCAAGCCTATAGGTCTTGGGCTTATCAAAAGAAGTTGAAGGTAATGCAACAATAATAGATCCTATAGTCATGTTTTGAGAATCTTTTGCTGTTGTTGATGGAGAATTCTCAGTCACTTGGTCTTTCATTGTCTTCCACACCACCTTTGGAAGCTTAGACTTGACCTTCAATACTTTGTAAGTTTTGCTAACCTCAGAAGTTTTAATGACTGAACCTTTGGAAGATCTTGCTAACACTGCAGCAGGTTTCAGTACTTTGGAAGTTTTCCCTTCTTTTGAGACCAAATTTTCTTCTGAAGGCAAATTTCCACTTTCCTTCATCTTTATTTTGGAGCTTCCGAAGGAAACAAATATTCCTTCTAAAGCTTGTTTCTTCTTGGAACTTTTAGAAGTCTCTTTCTTTATCATATAGAGAGTACCTTTTGGATTGTAAGGACAATCCTTAGCAATATGAGAGGCATTCTCACACATGATACATTCCATTTTCTTCCTTCTAAGAGCCTTCTTAGGTGAAAAAGGCTGAACTTGATCACTTTCATTCTCCATATTTATCTTTGCAGATGCAGTGGAAGTCCTTTTAGCATGAGAACTTCCTTTGGAGTTGGATGGTCATGTTGTGCCGTAGTGGTGCACAACTGATCATCCTTCTTCTTGCTGCTGAGATGAGTTTATACTAAACTAGAACTCCTAGTACCAGAGTTCAAGTTAGTATCTTCAGACTTTACCACTTCAAATCCTATAGAGATAAAAACTTGTTTTTGCTAAGAATTGAAGATGACATTGATCTCTTGAGCCTTCTTTGATTTTCTCTTGCTCTTCCTGATCAAGTTCTTTCTCATAGACTTAGTCATCCCAGGCTTCTTAATCTCCTCAAAAGGATAGTGACTCTTCTTGGAATCATCTTCTTCACTCTTCTTAGAGGAGTAGTGATTCAGTTTCTTTCCTTTGGCTTGTGACCCTTCTTGGAATCATCTTCTTCACTCTTGGAATCATTTGCTTAGGTTTTATCGGTTGTGGTTTGGTTGTTGGTTTAGGTACCATCCTCTATACACCTTGGCCTTGAGTCACCTCCTGCCTTCTTCCTAAGCAAATGGCATCCTTGATGTCACTACCATGTCGTTGTAGGGTCTTTTCTAACATGAGACCCACTTTCCTACCAGTGAAGCCATGGATTTTATGATAAGCTTTTATCCAGGATTTATTTCCTACCTTCTTGTCAGTTGCAAGTTGGGCCCCTTCCTCTTTCTTCTTCCTTTCCTTTAGCTTCTCCCTGGCAATCTTTTTTCTATCCTTGTTGATTCGATCTTGTTCTTTATGGAAAAGAAACAAGATCGTATAATTTTCATGAGGAGTCAGATCCTCTTGAGAATAACCTCTTATGTAGAGAAAGGCTATCCTCTCCATCCTCTCCCTTTGCAGAGTTTCCTCCTTCTCTCTTCTCCTTTTCTCCTCTATGGCCAACATTGCTACTTCCTCTTTTTACTTTTGCAGCAAGATTGCCTTCTCCAACTTTACAAGCTCATCAAGTGGGAGTAGAAGCATTTCTTCCTTATCTACTCCCACTCTCCTTCTGATTTTGATACTTTCTTGAGTCGCTGCTGCTGCTTTGGTGCTTGCAGCTAGCATCTTCCAGGTACCGATTCTTCCTTTCGTCTTTAGTTTCTCCAACCTTTCATCTCTAGAAGAACCTTAGTAGTCATCTTCCTTTTTCTCTTAGGATCTTAGAAAGATTCAGCCTTTGGAGATTTTGTCTTAAAGGATTCAGGTTGGGGAAATTGGGTTGTACTTGTGGGGTCTAAGATAGTGGGGTTTTGAGGATTTCCTCACTATTTACCTCGGAGGCTAGATCAAGGATAGCCTCTATGATGAACTGGTCATCGCACAAGGAGGACAGTTCAATTATTTTGCATATTGAATTTTTGCTTAAGAAGAGATTATAACTTCACCACCTGTCCCTTCTAAGTCAGTTACTAGGCCATCAGTCCTAATTTCCCCTTCAATGTCAATCTCAGGTTCAATATGGACCTTAGGTTGGCCAACTTCCTTCGTAAAGGTAGGTGGTGCACTCAACCTTTGAAGCTTTTCAGCACCAAAGTAGATAATGGCTACATCACAAGAGGGTTATTTAAGGGAGGAGCTTGTTAGGAATTTGGTTAAGAACCTTTTAAGATCAATAAGCATCCTTGGGTCCATTTGAAATGTAATGGGAGGTGGCTGAGGGAAGATGGTTATAGAGTGCTACTGTGTGGGGTAAAATGAAGTGAGTGAGGTTGTGATGTCCATGCTTTGGTTCTTCATGGCTTGGTAGCATCATCTTGAGAAGTAGATGAGCAAGAGGAAGAACATAAAGAAACTTGAATAGGTACGTGCCTAAGAGACTTCTCAATCTGTTTCCCAACTAGTTGGGCCTTGAGATTTTCAATCTCAAGTTGCTGAGTGGTAGACCTATCTTCTAAAGTCTTAACCTTTGATTCAAGGTTTAAGAGTTTAGAAATTAGGTCTCTAATGGTAAGTTACAGACTAACCTCATTTTCTTTTGAAGAATCATGAGGAGATGAGATAACATACCTAGTATGTTCATCATCACCACCAGATATGGTTTCTTGGCACCCTGGTTTCCCTTACATACTGATGTCTCTTACAGAGGCATCAATTGGCAAGGTTGTCGCGAAAGCAGTCTCAATTATGTTACCACTGTCTTGAGAGTCTAATAAGACACTCTCAGTAGTGGTAGTTGAGTCTACATGAGTCACCTCCACTCCAGTTGGACTCACCTCAGTTTGATCTAGCTGATGTGTGCAAGATATTAGGGTTCCCTGAGGCTCAGTTGATCTTGAGAGTGGTGGGAAAGATTAACATCACTACCTTGATGAAACATGATATCATCATTAGGTTGGGTTAGTAGGTAAAGAAAGGATACAAAGGCTATATCTATTGACTTGGGATGTTGGTCAGCACCAAATGGCTTTGAGCCAATGGTGATGCAGAACCATTTAAGGGATGGTTACTTACAACACAACACATAATGAGGTGAGTGTTTTATAATGCTTAACAAATAAAATAGGAAACTAGGAACTATATGGTTTTATACTTAGAACTCAAGCAAATATGAGACAGGACAAAAACAAACAACACAAGGATATTGGTTTTTAAGAATGCTGTATATTGCTCTCAAGTTCTTTTACAAGTGTTAAAAGCATAAAGAAAAATACAAAGACATGAGATATTTTATATTGCATCCTATAGTTGGCCATGCTTAGAAAGCCAGTTGGAAACATTTGATTTAGACAACAACAAAATCAAATGTAGAGTCAAAAGGCAGATTGCCTTTTGACTAGTGAATATTACATGCCATAGCTCACATCCGAATATATTAAACAAAGAATAAAAATACATAAAGTAGAAAGCAACATACTCAAGACCTCAATGTATAGTTACTAAAAACATGGACCTTTTCACCAACTTGTGTAAGTTGGTGAGTCATTAGAGTTGCAGCGGAAAATGGTCCAGCTTTATGAAAAAGTACATCAGATAAAGCATGTGTTAAAAGTCTTTGGAAGAAATCAATCTTCACTTCTTGGCTTTGGAAGACTTTGTCTTTGAAGCTTCTATAGACTTCACTTTTGGCTTCAAAAGATGTTTGTCTTTGCTTTAGAAAATTTTACACTTAGAATACTTCTAATGCAGGGTGTAAAACTTCTGAAGCATTTCTACTTTAAATTTAAGTGCATGCATGCGGGAAAGACTTAGAATATTTTAGGTGCATCAACCTTATATGAAACCTTACAGGTGTGGTTGTCCCTTTAAGGCTGCTCAAGGTTTTGTTGAGACTCACCCTTAGGGCTTATGGTTTGGGGTACGAGCTCATCAAATTGAGACTAAGGAGACTCAAAATTGATATTAAGGTCAATTGTGGTGGATGGTTGGACCTCTGCCTAAGTAGGAGCCATGAGTTCCACTCTAGCCTTTTTAGGTTGTACAGAGGGTCAATCAGATTAGATTGAACAAGGGTTTATTTGGGGTGTCTTGGGAAGAAGTGATTGGCATTGAAGTGGTGGTGGCTGGTGCGGATTCATCACCTGTTGGGTTCACAAGGATGTCACCAGGAGCCGTAAGGATTTTTGTCTACCTTACTTTCTTCATATTTCATTATATCAATACTGAATCAAAATGAAATGGCTCAAGCATACCCGGAAGAAGATAAGTGAATCTTCTTGTGAGATTGGTGGACACCTTTAGTGTTCTAAAGATGTCTGGCCACATGTGTGGGACTAGCAGGATTTCTTCACATTGAAGTTGTTTCTAGTCAAGCTCACAGTTGATTATGTGCTGAATAAACTAGGGATACATATAGAATGGATCCCTAGTGAGGTTACCTCGTAGGTTGTTTAACATAAATCGTAAGTAGTTGAAGCGGAGGCCTTTGACCAACCTATCGAATAGGCAGCCTACATAATAAGGGATTTGATATTATCCCCTTGATTTATTTGATAGACTTTGTAGAACGATATGCAGCAAGAACTTGCAGTTGTAGGAGAAGTTAAACTTGTAGATGGTAGACTTGCTCACATCACCGCCATATCTCTTTTGGATATAAGTGCCCTCCATATCAGACTTAGGTAATTCAGTGGGGGGGGGGCTTTTTAATCATGAAGCTCCAGATGCTCCCTGATGGTTCCCTCACTAATGATGATTTCTTGGCCGTAAATACTTGATTTGATGATCCTTTCATCATTAAATAGCTCGCTTTCACCATATGGTTTGAGTCGATGGTAGGATTTTCAGTGAGTGCAATGAAGTATGCGGATTAGGTCAGAAATTGGATGATTAGAGCAAAGTCGACTTCTTTTGAAGAATCAAGGATTGTGACCTGGTTGTGTTGGGGATTCAAGACCATTGTTGGTAAAGAACTATTTGATTAAAGGAATTTGAGAGTGAGTGAAAATGATAATGGAAATTTTAAGGGCTTTTGTGAAGCTAAAGAAAGTAAATAAAGAGAGTCAAAAGCTTTTAAATGGGGGTTAAAAGATCAAATCGATAAGGTGAAAGGATAGTTTAGGTTTTGATTTGACAAGGGCGGTAAGATAAACCATTTAAAATATTCCGACAATCATTAATAAAATCTTACCTTCTACAAAGTGGGGACTAAAGATTTCCATTACACAATAAAGTTTTCTTTTGTGAGTTAAATTGCTTCCGAGAGAAAATAGTTTAGTTTCTCAGTATTATCTTCCGAGGCCACATTTACTTCCGAAGGCAAGCCATGTCTTAAGGACAAGTTTGCTTCCGAGAGTAAAGTGGTATTCCGAGAGAAAGAGTTTGTAAGTTTCGAAAGTAGATTTGATTTATAATCAAATTTTCTTCTAAGACGAAAAAACTGTTCAGAGGAGAATACTTGTGCAGAGGAATTTGCCTTCAGAAGATTGACATAGATATCTTCCAAGGGTAAATTTCTCTTCAGAAGAATTCATAGTTAGAGAGTTGAAAGAAAAACCTACAAGATCGTTTAAGGGAGTTACAACACAAGACACAATGAGGAGAAACAATTTAGAACACTTAACAGATTAATAATGAACTTGGTAAGCAAGGATTGACACTTAGAACACAAATAAATATGAGATACAACAAGAACAATATAACACAAGTGTTTGGTTTTCAAGAATGCTATATATTGCTCTCAAGTTCCTTACAAGTACTACAAAGCATAAAAGAAGATACAGGGGACTTGAGATACTTTATACTACATCCTACAACCGGCCATACTTTGAAGGCTAGCTAGATACATGATCTAGATAACAACAAAATCAATGTAGAGTCAAAAGGAAGATTGACTTTTGACTAGTGAATATGACATGCCATGGCTCACATCATAATATATTACAAAAAGGACAAAAGTACATAAAGTTGATAGTAAAAGACTCAAGACCTCTATGTACAATTACAAAAAAACATGGACCTTTCACCAAGTGAAAGTTGGTGAGTCAATAGAGTTTCAGCGGAAAGTGGTCCAGCTTTATGGAAAAAGTATATCAGATAATAGCATGTCTTAAAAAGTCTTCGGAACATAATCTGTCTTCAGTCCTTGGCTTCGGAAGACTTTTTCCTTGAAGCTTCGAAAGACTTCACTTTAAGCTTTGGAAGATGTTGGTATTGGCTTTGGAATATTTTACACTTAGAATATTTTCTCGTGCATGGTGTAAAACTTCCGAAGCATTCTACTTCAGCACTTAATGCATGCATGTAGGATAGACTTCAAATGTTATTGAATGTTTTGGATGCATCAGCCTTATACAGAACCTTACAAACTCCCCCTAGGCTAATGCTACCAAAACATTTGAACACTTCAGATATCAGCAGTCCTCATCATGATGATAACCACTCCTTTCTTCATTAGATGGCCAGGATCACTCAGACTCTCATAGTATTTTCCCATCTCAAAGAGATCATGGAGAGCTAGATTGAACATGTTTTGCCATGTATAGATATCTTCAACACCTTGATCTCTGATAACATGCCATCTCTCTGGATTAGTAGTGGAAGTCTAGGATAAGATGGGTATTCTTGATGCCTGCGGAACTACTTGAATATGAGTTTTTGGAGCTTTCCCTTATTGAACATCCTAAGGATGTTCTGACTCATCCTGATGTTTAGAGATGGATGCCTCTTTCTTCTTCTTCTTAGACTTTGGTTTAGAAGCCATCCTTTTTCTCCTCTTTGAACCTTTTAACTGAGAAGACTAGTCTGCAGCACCATGTTGATCATCCTTGTCTTTCTCATTTGGGTCTTCCTCTCTCACAAGTTCAGATCGAGAGGGGACAGAACCTTGCTGTGGATCAGAAGACGAAGCTTGCTGAGGCTCAGCAGGAGGTCCAAGTTGTGTTATCTCAAAAGGTTCAACCTTAACCTCTACTTCTTGAGGGACATGACTTGGTAGGAAGTGTAAGTCAACAAGTTCTCCTCTTTTAATCTTCTATTTAATCACCCTAATGTGCTAATCCATAGTGGATAGGGACATAGGGCCAAGTCTCCTTCCAAAGAATCCATAAAACTTCAAGAAGCTCATCATCCTCTGCCTATTAGCAGACTTCTTTTGACTCTTCTGGATGATTGGTCTTGACTTGGCTGCTTCTTCCATCATCTTTCTCTTTTTTGCCTTTCGTTCTTTGAGCTCTTGAAGTTCAAGTTGCTTGAGATACTCAAACTCAATGTACTCAAAGGACAAAGGAAGAAGTGTAGCAGCTTGGTAGAGACCTGTGGCACTCAGGTAGTTGACCATGTTGATCCTATCAGTTTCTTTGTCTACCTGAGGTTCTTGTGATGCCATAGTCTCTTGCATAGGACTTTCTTGAACTGGTGAGAGAGTAGAAACATGTTTATAGAGCCTTTTTAATCTCCTTTCTTCCTTGATCTGAAGAAGCAATCTTGCATCCTATGCTTCCTTCCTCTCTTTTGACATTTCCATGTCAGCCAGTTCATTCAACTCTTCTAAAGGGAGGGAGATGATGTTATCAACAATATAGTTCTTGGTCTGTAAATAATTGATCCGGACTGCCCTTAGCTCATCATCTTAAGTGTTTGGTCTGGGAGCAGCCCTAATTGCAGCTTCCATGAAGCCAACAGACCCATCAAATGAACTTTTTTCCCTTAGCTTCCTTTTCCTTTCTCTCTCTCTCCTCCTCTTTAATCTCCTCAGGAGTCATTTTCCTTTTCCCTTTGTCACTCACAGACCTTTGTGACTCAGGGTGGAGAGAGCTTTGGCTTGAATTTGTTGGAGTAGCATCCATGCTTTGTGTTAGGACCATGTACAGGATGAAGTACTAACTGATTTACATGTATACCAACTCAAATAGTGTGGAATCCTATTTGATTGGTGATCCAATCAGTGAGAACGCACGTAGAATCGATCTTAGATTGAATCTAACCGTTGAGAACGATTGCAAATTGATTTAGTGCAATCTATGAACTTGGAACATGTTCTAAGAAGTCTCTAGACGGTTAGGGTACGATTTAGTACGTAGGTATTCCAAGTGTTCCGTTTTTCCACGAATTAAGTGGTATTTATAGGTTAGGGTTTCTCATTCGTGCGACTGAACCATTAGCATGGTTCAGTCGTGCGACTTAGTCATGCGGTTGATCCATTCACACGACTGAGTGTTCAGTCGTACCACTGAGTCAATCTCATGTCACAATCGTGCGATTGATCCAGTTTCCTGGTTCAGTCGTGCGACTGGCTCATTAGCATGAAGTTGTTCATGCGTGTGGTCCATTAGCATGGGCCATTCGCATGAAAACTTCATACGACTAAGTTTGAAAATGTTTCTCAATCATTACTTTACTAAGATTTATTCAAACAACCACAAACCTATATAATTAGTTCAATATCCGTTAGTATATAATAAACATTCAAACATACACTGAAACATTTAACATTAAGATCATTAATCACATATTATGCTTCATTCAGCTCATATATTTCATTTACATTTAGGACATGACAGACATATTACATTAAGATCGTAAACTAGGTACATATGTATCAACACTCTGGCTAGAGAGAGGTTGAGATACACATTCACCAGCAGGTGTCTCATAAAGGGAATGGATTTCTGAAGCAGTTGTAGGTAAGACAGTGCTCTTAGGCTCTATTACTGGGCCTTCAGTCAAGGTTTTCACTTTGAAGCTAATCTCAGGGTCTGCCTCAACATCCGGTTGACCAATGACATTACCTGAGTACCTTTGTCTCCTTCTGAGGCTGAGCTCTTTAGTAAACCTGTCTTGAATCCTTTGAGCCAACTTGTCAGCTTGTCTAGATTGGCTTGGATTGACAAGTGGCATGTTGATAAGGTCAAGACCTTCATAGTAGTTCAAGGTCTGAATATTGAAGAAATCTTGCTGCGCTTGAAGTCTTTGAAGAATAAGGGCTCTTCTGTCAGCATCATACTTCTACCCAATTATATAGTTTGAAGTTCCTCAAAGATACTTTGAATGAAGGAGTCTATAGAGTCCACATCAATGTGAACTTGAGGAAGTTACTAAGCATGAACAATTTCAAGTGAGGATGGTGAGTCCTCAAAGTTCATGCTTTGTGAAGAAATCCTAGGTTTTGTGATTGCAATGACTTTTTACCCATTTTTGGTAGCATCACCCTCTTGCATAGGTGAGCTAGAAGTTAGGTCAATCACATCCAGAGGTTCTTGTGTTCCTGGATGAGCTCCTCTTAAAGGTCTTCCACCTAAGATATCTCAAGTTGCTGATCATTGACCCTATTTTGAAAGGTTGTCACCTAAGATTACAAGTGACTAACCTTAGAGACTAAATAGATGCATGTTTTAAAAAGTATTTGCACCTTTAGTCTTAGATTCCCCTCCTGTTCATCAGAAGATTCATTGGGGGATGAGATAACTAGACCAAAGTCCCCAGTCTCACCACCAGCACCATGTTCTTGGCTTTAAGTTTTCCTCTACTCACTGACAACCTTAGATGGAGTGTTAGTGGGCTGAATTGCCATGGTTGAGGTCTCAAAGATGTAATCACTTGTAGAAGTGAGAGCCTTTTCCATATGGATCTCCTAAAAAGAGTCAGGGAGATCTACCTTAGTGGTAGGTAGATGATGTAGGCTAGACAGGGGAGAGTCAGGAGCACTCATCTCTCTTTGAGTTGGGGAAGAGAAGAGTGAATCATGATACTCACTAAAACCCAAGTCTTCATTATCATAGAAGTCAAGGCTAGGGATTGGTTGGTTGAGATCTAAAGGCTAGGGATGGTACTGTCCCCTAAAGGTTGTTCCCTTGAGTGTTGAGACTCAGAGTGAAGGCTTAAGGCTATTGGGCTAATGAGCTCATTAGACTGAGCATGAGTAACCTCAACACTGATTCTTGAAGAGATGGGAGTGGTTTGCTCCTCAAGGGAAGTGGGAGCTCCAGTGTCCACTTCCTCCTGTGTGGGTAGTAATATGGGGGCCTACACAGACTAAATAGCTTGTGTAGGGGTTCATTTGGATTTTATTTGGTAGGTAAGGATGATTTGTGGCTATTTTGGTGGGTGAGAGGTATAAGGTGTGACTTTAACATTAGCTGGTGTTGCCAGGTTGTCACCTTGAGCAATGACAAGGGTTGTTTTTACCCTAGAGAAGCCAACAGTTGGCTTCTTCAATATTTTAAAGATGTTGGGCTTCATCTATCCTAATTTAAAAACATTACTTGTTTCCCTCAACTGTGAGCCCAGTTCACAGTTGAGAATGTGTTGAACATATCTAGGAAACATGTAATATTCTAAGAAGTCCAAGTTAGCAAGCAAATTTGTATAAATAAAATAAGATTACCTAAACTTGACCCCTTGAACCATCCTATGCACTATGAAGAAGAGATCTTTAGGAATTTGGTCCCAGCCCCCATGCTTATTTGACAAGTTGTGGATGATCACATGAAGTAAGTACTTCCATTAGGAGAAGACCTCCCCTTTCCTGAAGGTCTTGGCAAAGAAATCTCCTTCATAGGCCATCTATTGGAAGGATTAGTTAGCAGCTTCTTTAGAAAAGGACAATTCACCTTCCTCATCATCCAGCTGAAGGTGGGTGTTGATGATGGCTGGAGTATGAAGATTTTCCTCCCCTACACTATAGTTGATAGTGCCTTCTCCCAATCCATGATGACCTCTTGACAGGTCTTCCAAAAATTAAGCAGATGATCCTTATAGAGTGGAGGATCAATGGGAAGGGAGGTGGAATAGTTGGACAGAGCCAAAAACTAAGAAACCTCTGAAAAATGAGGATCTTTCTCAGAGTGCAATAAAGCAACCTAATTGTGTTGCCTACGTAACTGCATGGAGAAGTTTGGGTCATTTTTGCGGTTGAGGTTGGCTATTTTGGAAAACTTAGCGGTGAAGGAAACGAAGAACAAAGGCGTTTTCAGAGGATTTTTGGGAATTTAGGTTTGGGAGTAAATGAAGATGATACAGAAAGAGGGGGAACCGTTGGGTTTTTATATGAAATGGATCTCAGACAAAGTTAATGAAAGAGGATAAACTTTGAAATCCGGATGTCGGTCCTACCTTTGAAAAAGTAGTTTGCTTTTTTCCCAAAAAATAGTTTTCTTGAAAGTCTAAAAATCTTCCGCAGGTAATTTCTCTTTAGAAGTTTTAATGAAAAGCTTCTAAAGCCAAATTGGCTTAGGAAGATATTCCAAAGAGTTTGGAAAAATTTTCTTCGGAAGAGATTAACACTTGAAGTTTTAATAAAAACTTCCGAGAGTTTGTTTTGAGAAGAAGGTAAGCTTCGAAAGATATTGTGAAAACTTCTTCCGAAGGTAAATTCTTAGACAAACCTAGAAAGCTTTTTTTCTGCAAGTCATCTCGAGGCTTCAAACGCGCTTCCCGCAGGCTTTTTTTATAGGGAGAGAGTCAGGGGGCGGTACGGAAGATTGGTCCGCTCCGCAAAGCTATAAGTAGTTGTTTGTTTTGAAAATTTAAATTTCTTCCGAAGGTAAATGTATATCTTCCAAAGGATCAAAATTTTTCAAAACTCTAAGGAATGTCTTCTAAAGAGATTTTTGTTCCTCCAAAGTAAACTAGGGTTTATAAAGATGATAGAATAGACAAATTAGGACACACAAATTTTTAGAAATAATTTGATTAAGTTTTAAGAAAAAAAACTACTCAAAGTTAATCATCCCAATAGCTGAAACAAGATATTTAAATCTCTACTCATCAAAAGCCTTTGTGAACAGATCAACATATTATTCATTTGTATTAACTTTGACTAGTTTGATTAATCCTTTCTCAAAATTATCTTTAATCAAATTATACTTGATATTGATGTGTTTTGTCCTTGAGTGCTGCATAGGGTTCTCTGTGATACGAATATCATTGTTGTTGTCTATGCGAATGGGAGTCTCCTTGAAATTGAATCCATAATCTAGCATCTGATTCTGAATCTAAAGCACTTGAGCACAAAAGCTTGCAACAACAATGTATTCAACTTCAGTAGTTGATGGAGAGACACACGATTGCTTCTTGCATTACCATGAGACCACCCTTCTACCAAGAAATTGGCATCCCCGTGATGTAGACTTTGCAATCATATTGCATCCACCATAGTTACTATTTGTATATGCTTACAGATTAAAGTCAGAATTCTTTGGATACGAAAGGCCAAGAGTTAATGCACCTTTATGGTATCTTAAAATTTTCTTGACAGTGATTAGGTGAGACATCTTAGGGTTGGCTTGATATCTTGCACAGGTACATGTAGCAAACATGATATCAGGCCTGCTAGCTATGTGGTACATAAAAGTCACAATCATAGCCATATAAAAGTGTTCATCCACACACTCCCCAAGGAAGTGGTTTCTTGTTATGGGTGTCTTAGAAACCTTTTAGACAGTCATGTTGAACCTCTTAAGTATGTCCTGAACGTACTTTGACCGACTTATAAAGATTCCATCTTCAACTTGCTTCACTTGAATTCCTAGAAAGAAATTGAGTTCCCCCATGGCACTAATTTCAAATCTGTCATTCATTAATTTCTCAAAGTCTTTATAGAGCTTTGGATTAGTTGACCCAAAGATGATGTCATCTACATATACTTGAACTAGCATTAAGTCATTTCCTTGTCCTTTGATGAAGAGAGTTCCATATATAGTGCCCCTTCTGTAACCATGCTTGTAGAGATATTAATATAGAGTCTCATACCACTTTCTAGGTGCTTGGTGCAGCCCATAAAGAGCTTTATCAAGCTTGCACATATAATCACGGTGACCTGGATCTAAAAAACCAGGTGGTTGTTTGACATAAACCTATTCATCAATCACTCCATAAAGGAAAGCACAATTGACATCAAGTTGATACACCTTGAATTTCTTGGATAGAAAAAAAGCTAAGAATATCCTAACAGCTTACGGTCTTGCTACAGGAGCAAAAACATTGCGTAGTCAATTTCTTCTTTTTATGTGTACCCTTGAACAACTAGTCTTGCCTTGTTTTTGATGACAAGTCCTCTATCATCGTTCTTATTCCAAAAAACCCATTTGGTTCCTATAGTAGTCTTCCCATGAGGAAGAGGACATAGGTTCCAAACCTTTTGCCTTTTGAATTGAAGCAAGTCCTCTTGCATAGCTTCAACCCAACTTTCATCCTTCAGAGACTCATCAATCTTCTTAGGCTCTATCTGAGATAGGAAACAAGAGTGAAGGCAAACATTTGCATCATGGGTTTGTCCTCTTATTCTTATCCGTGAATCAACATCTCCAATGATGTTTGAGGTGGAATGAGACTTGTGGATCCTTAGCTGTGGAATTACAACAAGTTGCTGAGACAAATCTAAATTAGAAAAAAATGGATCTAACATTGATGATTCTCCCACCACGTCAGCACACTTATCAAGTGAAACTTGATCCAATGAGTGTGTGATATCATTAATGTTATCTTTAATGGGATGGTTATCAGCATCTAGAAATTCTTGATCACTATCACCATGACCATTACATTTGAAGTTTCTTTATCTGGTTGTTGAGCCTCTGAGCTGGAATTTGAAGGCATCTCAGATGTATCTGTTGAGTTTGTCATTGTTGTACTGACAAAAACTTCATTTGCAGGATTAGTTACAACTGGAGTTGAAGTTGTATACTATAGATACATGGGTACCTAGTTTATGAGCTGGATGTAAAATTTCTTTCATGTCTTACGTATATGTAATTGAACGGGTATGAATGAAATGAGATGTGTTGTTGATGCTTATAATGTCTATTATTTCATTGTTTATTATGTGATAACCCATATTGAACTAACTACATAGGTTTGTGGTTGTTTACATAGTTCTTAGTCAATAATAGTTAAAAAAACATGTTTAACTTAATCGTGTGAAGTTCTCATGCGAATGGACCATGCTAATGGACCATACGCATGAATTCTTCATGCTAATGGACCAGTCGCACGACTGAACCAGGAGACTAGATCAATCGCATGATTGTGACATAAGATTGACTTAGTCGCACGACTGGACCTTCAGTCGTGCGGATGGATCAAGCACATGCTTCAGTCGCACGATTGAACCATGCTAATGGTTCAGTCAAATGAATGGAAAGCCCTAACCTATAAATACCACTTAATTTGTGAAAAAACATAACAATTCGAATACCTACGCACATAATCGTACTTTAGCCGTCTAGAGACTCAAGAACACCTGTTTAAAGTTCATAGATCGCGGTTAATCATCTTGCAATTGTTCTTAACGTTTTGATTCATTCTTAGATCGATTATACTTGCGTTCTCACTGATTGGATCACCAATCAAATAGGATTCCGCACTATTTGGTTTGGTATACACGTAAATCAGTTAGTACTCCGTACCTAAATGGTCCTAACAAGTGTTATCAGAGCTTTGACTCTTGATTTGTGTGTGATTCAATCGACTTTGATATAAAAATCGCGTTTTTCACTCAAAAACTCAATCTCTTTGTGTCAAACTGTGTTTTTGATGTCTCTAGGTCAAAAAGTTAACGTTTTTCGGCATACGGCAATTAGGGTTCGTGAGAAATTCGTGTTTTTGCGTCAAATTGTTCAAAACCTTTGTTTTTGCAAAAACAGCAGTCATCAGTCGCACGATTGACTCAACCGCACGACTGAACCCATTTGCATCTCCCATACGCACGATTGAACTCAGTCGCCTTGTTCATTTGTATGACTGAACAACCTCATTCGCATAGACTCCAACTGCATTCTCCTTACGCACGACTGAATCCAATCGCACGATTGAATTCATCTGCACACATCATTCGCACGATTGTCTCATTCACATAAGTTCAATCGCACGAGTGGTCCATTCGCACAAGTGAAGTATTTGAGTTCGAAAGTTTAAAGTTAACGACATAGAAGAACAATATTCTACGTTAACTGCTGCTAGAGACACACGGATCCAGAACCTCTTGCTTCTGGAGAAGGAGACTGGAAATCATAATAAACCACCTAAGCTAATAACGTTAGATGATTACCCATAATGGAAGCAACGTTTCGAGATCTACCTCAATGGAGTTGATCCAAACCTGTGGGAGTCCATTAAAACATGATATGACATGCCGGTTGGTGCAGATGGGGTAAAACTGACATTGGGGGGATGACTGACAGCCAGAAGGCTAAATATAACGCAGAGAAAAAGGTTTATGCCCTGTTAACTCAGTCTATTCCAAAAGATATATTCCATCAATTTTCTGAGAATAAACAGGCAAAAAAACTTTGGATAGCCTTGGAAAAACACTATGATAGAAATGCTTTGTTAAAAGCTCTAAAGGCAAAAGCTTTGAAGGAGTTTGACAACTTCTCTTCAATGGGTAAAGAAAGTCTGGATGATGTAATCGACAGGTTCTATCATCTCATGAGTGAGCTGCATATTCATGGAGTTACAATGTCTATGGAAGAAAAGGTATCCAACTTGGCAGATGGCTTACAAGAAAAGTGGGATTCGTTTGTATCTAATTTGAGACAAAACAGTATATTAGGAAAACTAGACATAAACGACTTCATCCTGAAATTGAGAGAGGAAGAACTTAGGATGAAATACAGGTCGCAGAAAGGAACATATGACCAAAATCCTTCACTTTACAACGCCTCTTCCACAACAGCCAGTTCTGGAGCACCCCTTCAGACTGTATTTGTTTCAAGTTCAACTGATCCCTCACTTACCATAACTTCAGGGTCTGACACGTCTGGGTCAACAAGTACCCATTATATTGCACCTCAGGCTAATTCTACCAAGTTAAATACTAAGAACCTCAGGAATATCACTATGGAGGTAGCTAAGGAACATATGGATCTATTGGCAGTTGTTGTTCACTCGTATTATGGTTTGGTTGCAGGAAAGATCGATTATACTTGCGTTCGTTGGATTCCAATCAAATAGGATTCCGCACTATTTGGTTTGGTATACACGTAAATTAGTTAGTACTTCATACCTAAACGGTCCTAACATATACCTTGAAGGTATTTTTAGCTCAAATCTTGGATCAGGGTCACCTATTGCTAAAATATCTGTAGACCCTAAAACATTCTCACAAGATTTATTAAAATAGTTGGTAATTAAATCAAGATCAAATAACCAATCAGGACTAGAACCAGTTACACTAGGTGTGTGTTCATTTAAGGTCACATGGCCCGACTCCTCAACTATTCTGGTTCTTAGATTGTATACTCTATAAGCCTTAGCTTGGGAATAGTATCCAATGAAGTGTCCATCATCTGATTTCTCAGCAAACTTTTCAATTTGATCTTTGGTATTGAAGATGGTGCAATGACATCCAAATGACCTGAGAAAACTAATGAAAGGCTTTCTCTTGTGCCAAGGTTCATAAGGAGTCTTACCATGTGTCTTAACTACTAACATTCTATTTTGCAAATAGCAGACAGTGTTGACAGCCTCTGCCCAGAAGGTGATGGGCAATTTAGAGTAAGACAATATGGTTCTTGTAGCTTCATTCAGAGTCCTGTTTCTCCTCTCAGCAATACCATTTTGCGAAGGAATCATGCAAGCACTATATCATCTTGTAATATCCTTTTCATCAGAAAATGTATCAAAGATTTGGTTCTTGAATCAGTTCCTTGATCACATCTTATGGTTTTGACCTTGTGATCTCATTGATTCTCAATCTTTAAGATGAAATTCTTCAGAATCTCAAGGGTCTCATCCTTCATTCTAAGAAAGAAAACCCAAGTGAATCTTGTAAAGTGATTTGTGACCACTAAACAGTAAACGGTCCTACCTAGACTTATTACACAGGTGGGGCCAAAAAGATCTATATGTAATAAGTGTAGGGGAGTAGTGAAGGAGTTTCTTTCCTTTGGCTTGTGATATACGCTTTGTTGGTTCCCTTTCAGGCATGCAACACAATGGTCATCACTTGTAAACTCTTTCTTTGTAATTCTAGTTACCAAATCATTCTTAATTAGCTTATACATAATCTTAAAGTTTACATGGCACATTATTTTATGCCAGAGAAAAGACTCATCACTATTTGCTTTAGGCAGAAAGCATGAAACTTCTCCTAAGGGAGATGTTTCTTGCAAGTCCATCTTGTACATGTTCCCTTTCCTGGGGCTCTGAGTAGGTTGTGCTCATGAAGAATGACCACCCTGGGCTTGAGAACAATACACTCATGCTCAGTAAAGAGCATGTCATGATTCGGATCATAAAACTGAGATACACTCAAAAGATTGTATCTAAGCTCCTTGAAAAAGTTTGTGTACTTAATGTTGAGCTTACCATTTGTGACCTTGCCCCTTCAAGTAATGTAACCACCAACATCTCCTTCAAAAGCAACTGGTCCTCCATTAGTCTTTTCAAAATTTTGAATTAGTGACCTATTGCTTGTCATGTGCCTGCAACAACCACTATCAATGATCCATACATTATTGTTTTTCTTTAGTTAATCTGGCACAAAAGAGATGGTTAGTTACATTTGGAAACCCAAGACTTATTGGTCTTGGGCTTATCAAAATAAGTTGAAGGTCATGCAACAATAATAGATCCTATAGTCATGTTTTGAGAATCTATTGCTATTGTTGATGGAGAATTCTCAGTCACTAGGTCTTTCATTGACTTTCACACCACCTTTGGAAGCTTAGACTTCACCTTCAATACTTCGGAAGTTGTGCTAACCTCGAAAGTTTTGATGACTGAACCTTCGGAAGATCTTTCTAACACTACAACAGGCTTCAGTGCTTTGGAAGTATTCCCTTCTCCCGAGACTAAATTTTCTTCTGAAGGAAATTTTCCACTTGCCTTCATCTTCATTTTGGAGCTTCTGAAGGAAACATATTTTCCTTCCAAAGCTTGTATCTTCTTGGAACTCTTAGAAGTCTCCTTCTTGATCATATGGAGTGTACTTTTTGGATTGTAAGGAAAATTCTTTGCAAGATGAGAGGCACTTTCACACATTATACATCTATTTTCTTCCTTCTAAGGGCCTTCTTCTGCGAACAAGGTTGAACTTGATCATGTTCCTTCTCCATATTTATATTTGCAGATGCAGTGGAAATCCTTTTATGGTGAGAACTTCCTTTGGAGTTGGATGGTCCAGGTTGTGCCATAGTGATGCACAACTGATCAGCCTTCTTCTTGCTGCTGAGAGGAGTTGATACTAAACTAGAACTCCTAGTACTAGAGTTCAACTTAGTATCTTTAGACTTTACCAATTTAAATTCCTGCAGAGATAAAAACTTGTTTCTGCTAAGAATTGAAGATGGGTGAGCCTTCTTTGCTTTTCTCTTGCTCTTCCCAGGCTTCTTACACTCCTCAGAAGGATAGTGACCCTTCTTAAATTCCTCTTCTTCACTCTTCTTAGAGGCATTCTCCACTGTCTCTTTTTTACCCTCTTCAGTCAAAGGATCTATGAGAGGAAGCTCATTTTCACAAGTTCCACACCTAGGAGATCTTACAGACAAGATTATGTGTGGAGGAGATATCTCACAAGATCCTAGTCCCTACTTATTCTGATAACAAACTTTTGCATGAAAGGATGAGGATATAATGTTCTTGAAGGTCTCTTCTTCAAGAACACATTTTTTTGCCCTGGCTTTGCTGATCACAAGATCAGCCGGGCATTCAATCAACTTAGTGATGAGATCTTTGAATTGAGTTTTGTAATTTGTATGTTCATGTTCAAGAGTTGAAATGGTTTTCTCTAAGTCCTCTATTTTTAACTTATAATCATTTTCAGCTCTTTTGAAATCAGATTTCCAATTGTTCAAGGACTCAAGATCAGGTCTCATCTCTAAGTTGCAGGATCTATATCTATTTACTTTAGCAATACATTCAGGTGTACAATGATGTTTAAATACCTTTGCTTCATCATGATCAGCCTTTGGTGCTTGGTTTGCAGATGCATCTTCCACCTGAAAGCTCTAGTCAAAGCCTCCTTCTTTAACAGCAACTGCATATTGTTGCTTTGGCTTCTTATTTTGGTTGGCTTTCTCAATGTAGTTTGGCCTGGTTTGTGCTTGGCCAGCATTTGTCTTTGGTGCCTTGCACTCCCTTGCGAAGTCACCCATTTGGTTACAATTATAACACTTGACTTTGCTTTTATCCAGGCCAAACTTTCCACTGGTTGCATTGCTTGGAAACTTCCTTCCTTTCCTCTTGTAGAACTTCTTGGCTCTGTGAGTGAGAAGAGCCATCTGCTGGATATTTCCATGTACTTCAGATCATCTAGATGGATACAGTCCAGGTCTTCAAGGGTGAGTAGAAAGTTTCATGTGCTATCATCAGAAGACACAAAGACATGTGAAGAGCTTGTCTATAGGAATAGGCTTCCTTGAGTGTAGCTTTCTCTTGGTGTCTCTGAGGAGATAAAAGGACCCTTTTATGAGTTGTTAGGGTAGCATATAAGATGAAGTTGAGGTTCTATGCTATCCCTTTCAGTCACATACCCGATCCGGACCCTAGACTTGCACAAAAAAATCGGGGTACATACCCGACCCGGACCCGGGTCCGGGTACAACCCGGTACCGGGTGTACCCGGAAAAAACCGGGCGGGTTGTACCCGGTTGGGGGTTTTTTGGATTTTCCCAGGCCTGACCCTAGCCGGGCCCGACCCGACCTAGACCCGACCCGATTGAACCCGGGTACAACCCGGTTTCGACCGTTTTAAACTAACCGTTTTTAACGGCTATATAGCCGTTTGGGACCATTTTTGATCATTTTTTTTGTTGTTTTTGCCCCTAAAATAAGTATAAATAGGTGTGGGTTGATATGGTAAGGTACCCAAGCTTCAAACACAAAATAACATACGCAAAAAACGCAAACAATACTCTCGTTTACTCACAAATCTCAATATGTCTCACTCTCAATCTTCTGTTGGTCAAGGTTCATCGAACTCTCCAACCGTCGTTCGTGTTCTTGCACACAATCGTAACATGGTTTGGTGCAATTAGGATATGGTTGAGTTGAGTGACGGATCTGTAAAGGCTTGTTGCAAGTTTTGTGGAGCTTTGCTTGCTAAAGATTCTAACACGACTTTAAACAAACACATTACTAAGAAGTTTTGTAAGTCGTTGAAAAATAATCCGGATTCGCAACAAACACAATTGAGTGAAGACGGTAGAATCTTTAATTACAACGTTAATGAGGTTCGAGATGGAGTGGCAAAGTTCGTGATTCAAGAAGCTTTGCCTTTCAATCACTTCGACAACCCTCGGTTAACCAACTTAATTCGAGAGACGCTTCAACCTTGTTACACTCATGTAAGTCGTACTACTTAGACGTTATTGTTTAAAATTATGGACGCAAGCAAAAAATGATTTAATTGTATTATTTGAAAATATAAATACCAGTGTAAATTAACTAGTGGCGTTTGGTCGGCGCCACACGGTTTGCCTGAATCGTACCTTTGCGTCACCGCTCATTGGGTAGATCCCAGTTCATGGCAAATGATGAAACGTACGATTGCATTTGATCTATTTCCGTATCGACACACCGGAGAGTTTTTATTTTCCTTTTTGGATAATGTAATAACTACTTTTAATTTACAAAATAAAATATTTTCAATGGCATTTGATAACGCTACCAACAACACAACCGCGGTTGAAAAATTAAAAGTAAAATATCTTCCGATTACAAATGGTGATTTTTTTCATACTCGTGTTGCACATATTATTAATTTAGTAGTGCAAGATGGCTATCCGTACCATTTGTTGATAACTTTATAAAAGCTTTTCGATTTATGTTACACGATGTTTTTAAAAAAAAGTAGAAAAAGATATCAAGATTATAAACAACTTTGTAAAGATACAGAATCAAGATTTTTAGGGCCTAATTGGGATGTACCTACTAGGTGAAATTCAACTTGTCATATGTTTGATTGTGCTTTAAAACAAAAAGGCACTTTAAAAGCTTTTCATAATAGTCTTTCGGATAATTGCGTAGCCGACCTGTTTCCGGATTTGGGTTGGAAAAATATTGAACATTTATCCGCATTTCTTGAGGTGTTTAAAAACACAACTACAAAATTATCGGGAGTTTATTATCCCACTAGTTATTCGGTGCTTCAAGAATTATATTTTATGGCTTTAAATTTTAAAACTTTTCAAAATAAATATAGTATGTTTAGAGAAATGATAGAACCAATGAAAAACAAGTTTAAAAATATTTTCTTGAGTTACCACCTATTTTTACTTGTGCCGCTGCTTTAAATCCTTTTTTAAATGTTGCGGGGGTAGAATGTTTAATAGACGAGATAAATGACAATTTGGATATACATGACGAAAACCCCAATTTTTCAACCGAGGCAAAAAAGTTTTTAATAAAAGTTTTGAAAATTATTTATAATTTTTATTTAAATAAATATGGCCCTAACGTAAATATATCTACGCCAAGAGAATCAACCTCAAGTGCTAGTACCTCGTTTAAAGACCCCGTTATGACTATGTTGAATGTTGTTCGGGATGTGACGGCTAAACGACAAAGGGGTAACGCCCCAACAAGCGAACATGGTATATATAGTACGACGAATTTTATTTCAACTATGAGTACTCAAGATTATCATGCATTTGATATTTTGGCTTGATGGAAAGGAAAGAAATCCCAATTCCAATTCTTTCTGCTATGGCCCGTGATTACTAAGCGTCCAAGCTTCTACGGTAGCTTTGGAGTCTGTGTTTTCTCTTAGTGGCAGGGTAATATCATTACAGAGAACAAGATTAACTCCGGAAGCAGTGGAGATGTGCATTTGTTTAAAGGACCACTTAGACGCGATGGATCGTAAACAAGACAAAACAAATCTTAAAGACGAAATTGCAATCGAATCTAAAGTACACGATGAAGAGGTAGAAGAAGGAGTATCTTCTGGTATATCCGACGAAGAATTAGCATTTGATGAAGCCTCTCAAAGAAAATAGACGATTAGTTAAATAAAATTTTATATTTTTTTATTGATTCGTTAATGTATTTTTAAGTTGTATTAATAAATAAATAATAAATTAATGAGTTATAGATGTTTTTTTAATCTTGTTATAATAATAATAATAATAATAATAACAACAACAACAATAATAATAATAATAATAGTAATAATAATAGTAATAATAATAGTAATAATAATAATAATAGTAATAATAATAATAATAATAATAATAGAAATAATAATAAAAAAAATCAAAACCCGGTTGTACCCGGTTCTGGACCCGACCCGATCCGGACCCAACCCTAACCGGGTAGACCGGGTCGGGTTTTATGGGCCTCAAACCTGACCCGGGTTCGTACCCGGGTTCATCAATACTCGGGTACACAAAAAACCAGCCGGACCGAACCCGGTTTGAACCCGGTTCCTAGTCCACCCAAAACCCGGTTTGTGCATGGCTAATACCACCCCCAACAGCATCTGAAGAGGTGCTTGGTATGTAACATCTTGAGACAATAGATTCCCACATCCTGGAGTCTTGTGACTTGATGAAACCTTCCATTCTTTAGCACCAAGTGTCAAAGTCTTCAGGAGTGATTAGTGGGGACTTTTTCATGGTTACAGTTTCCATGTCAGTTTAAATGATAGTTGCGATTTGAGATGTTAAGTATTTTGTGTGTCTGAGGGATATGAAGATGGTGAGATCTTACAATCAAGAGCCTGGAAAGCTCTAATACCAATTGCAGGATCATTTAAGGGAGTTACAACACAACTGACTATGAGGAGAGACAATTTAGAATACTTAACTGATCAAATAGGGAACTTGGCAACCAAGGATTTACACTTAGAACACAAGTAAATATGAGACAGAACAAAAACAAAATAACATAAGTGTTTGGTTTTCAATAATGTTGTATATTGCTCTCCAGTTCCTTACAAGTGTTACAAAGCATAAAAGAAGATACATGGGACCTGAGATAGTTTATACTACATCCTACAACTAGCCATACTATAAAGGCCAACTGATAACATGATCAAGACAAAAACAAAATCAATGTAGAGTCAAAAAGCAGATTGCTTTTTGACTAGTGACTATGACATGCCATATCTCACATCCTAAAATATTACAAAAAGGATAACAGTACATAAAGTAGATAGTAAAAGACTCAAGACCTTGATGTACAGTTTTCAAAATCATAGACCTTTCACCAACTTGTGAAAGTTGGTGAGTCAACAAAGTTGCAGCGAAAAGTGGTCCAGCTTTATGGAAAAAGTACATCAAATAATAGCATGTCTTCAAAAGTTTTTTGAAGATAATTTCTCTTCACTCCTTAGGTTTGGAAGCCTTTGTCCTTGAAGCTTCGTAATGCTTCACTTTAAGCTTCGAAAGATGTTGGTCTTGGCTTCGGAAGATTTTACACTTAGAAAATTTTCTAGCGCATGATGTAAAACTTACGAAGCATTCAACATCAGCACTTAGTGCATGCTTGCACGATAGACTTTAGATGTTATTGGATGTTTTGTTGCATCAGCCTTATACAGAACCTTACAAAACCTTTTGTAACAGGGATTAGATTGTATAAAGTCAACATAGACAAGACACATTTTAAAAGTTTTTCAAAAGAGATAGACTAGTTAATGTTAATCATCTCAATTATTATGATTAAGTATTTAAATCTTTGTTTATTAAAAGCTCTGGTGAACAAGCCAACATATTTTTCCTTTGGATTGACTTTGACTAATTTGATTAAGTTTTTTCTCATGAATATCTTGAATGAAATGGTACCTGATGTCGATGTGCTTTGTCTTAGAGTGCTTGACTAGATTCTTTGTGATAGAAATTGCACTCTTGTTATCTATGTGGATAGAAATTGCACTCTTGATAACATCTGATTTGAATCCATAGCAACTAAGCACAATAACTTGTAGCAGCAATGTATTCAGCTTCAACAGTTGATGTAGAGACACATGATTGCTTCTTACATTGTCATGATATGATCCTTCCACCAAGAAATTGACATCCTACTAATGTGGATTTCTTGTGAATGTTGCAGCTACCATAATCACTATCAGTGTAACCATATAGATTGAAATATGTATTCTTGGGATACCAAAGACCTAGTTTTGGAACTCTTTTGAGGTATCAAAGAATTCTCTTGACAACAATTAGGTGAGACACCTTAGGAGTAGCCTGAAATATTGCACATATGCTAGTGGCAAACATAATATCATGACTGATTGCTATGAGATACATTAGAGATCCAATATTTTCCCTGTACTCATGCTGATTAGTATCCTTCCCCTTGAAATTTGAACAAAGATTGTGATTTCTAGGCATAGATGTCTTGGTTGGCTTACAATCATTCATCTAAAATATTTCTAAGATGTCCTTGACATGCTTAGATTGATTTATTAAGAACCCTTCTTCTATCTACTTCATTTGAATTTCAAGAAAGAAGTCCATCATTCCCATGGAACTCATCACAAACTTCTTTTTCATAATGCTTTTAAAATCCTTGCACATTTGGTAATTGGAGGAACCAAATATGATGTCATTAATATAGACTTGTACAAGCAATATGTCCTTCCCAAGACTTCTTTATAAATAATGTCCTGTCTATGGTGCCTCTAGTATAGCCATGTTTCAGAAGAAACTGAGACAGTGTCTCATACAACAGCCTAGGTTCCAGGTGTAACCCACAAAGAGCTTTATCCAGTTTGCATATATAGTAAAGGTGTTTTGGGTCTTCAAATCGAAGTGGCTGATACATATAGACTTCTCTATCAATATCCCCATACAAAATTGCACATTTGACATCAAGTTGATAGACGATGAATTTATTGGATGTTGAAAAAGAAAGGAAGATTCTCACAACTTCAAGTCTTGCAACATGTGAAAAGACATTTGTGTAATCTATGTCTTCCTCTTGTGTGAATTCTTAAACCACAAGTGTTTCTTTATTCTTGATGATCAAACATCTATCATCTTTTTTGTTTCTAAACACCCACTTAGTGCCAATGGGGACTTGACTAGATGGTAATGGACACACGTTCCATACCTTTTGTCTCTTAAATTGAAGCAACTCCTCTTGCATTAATTCAACCAATTGTTACCCTTGAGAGATTTTCCACCTTCTTTGGTTCTATTTAAGAGAGAAAGCATAAGCACAAGTAAACATTCCAATTATGGGTCTGACCTCTTGTTCTCACACCTTTTAAGACATCCCTAATGATGTTCTCAACTAGATAAGTATTGTGTATCCTAAGCCTAGGAATTACATCTAGTTGCATAGATAGATCCAAGTTGGAGAAGTTTTACTCAGGATTTTGGATACCATTTCTAGTTGACGTCTCACACTCATTTGATGAGGATTGATTGACTGAATGTGTGACAACATCAATGATGTTTTGCTAATAGTTGCATGTTCCTCCAGATCACTATCTTCATCAGCTTGGTGCTGAATGTTGGAGTTGTCAGCTGATGAGTTTTGAGTCTTTGTTGGCTGAAAACTTGTTCAAGCTCTATTGTTTCCTAAGATGTTCAAGCTTTTAGGACTTCCAGCAATAGGAGCTTGATATTAATAACTTCTTATAGAAATTGGAATAGGTCTAGGTAACTCAAATAATTGATCATTATATAAGTCATTTTGAGTTCCTGTTCCAGCTGAAACATTCTCACAAGATGGTTTCGAATAGTTTGTAAACAATTTTAAGTCAACAATATGGTCGGGTCCATTTCCTTTAACACAAGGAATATGCTCATTGACAACAATGTTGGATGATTCCTCAAATTGTTGATTTTTGATGTTATATATTCTATAATAGGTCTAGGTAACTCAAATAATTGATCATCATATGAGTCATTTTGAATTCTTGTTCCAACTGAAACATTCTCACAAGATGATTTAGAATATTTTGTAAACAATTTGAAGTCAAAAATGTGGTCGGGACCATTCCTTTTTACACAAGGAATGTGCTCAATGACAACAATGTTGGATGATTCCTCAAATTGTTGATTATTGATGTTATATATTCTATAAGGAATAGCGTTTAAGGAATATCAAACAAAGATAGCATCATCTAACTTTTCAGCAATTTTTGCTAAATTTTCGTTTCTGTTATGTATGGTACACCTGCTGCCAAATGACCTAAGAAAGCCAATGAATGGTGGCCTATTGTTCCATAGCTCATAGGGGGTTTTTCCATGGGGCTTAACAATTAGAACCCTGTTCTACACATAGCATGAAGCTGACTGGCCTTTCCCAGAAAGTTAGAGGTAACTTTGAATCAGCTAACATAGTTCTTACTGCTTCAATAATTGTCATGTTCATACTCTTATCAACACTATTTTGTTAAGGAGTTCTAGGAGCACTGTATTGTCTAGAAATCCCTTTTGAGTTACAAAATGAGTCAAGAACTTGATTCTTAAACTCAGTCCTTTGATCACTTCTAGTGATTTTTACCTTGTGATCAATTTGATTTTATATTTTATGAATAAAAGATTTTAAACTTGACGTAGTTTCATCTTTAGCTCTAAAAAATAATATCCAAGTAAATCTTGTCAAATCATCAATAATCACAAGACAATATGATTTCTTTCCAATGCTTATTAAAATTATGAGACCAAATAGATCCATTTTAAATCGAACAACAGATTAATGTAATCCATGTACTTACATTCACAATATCACAAACAATATTAGAAATCTGCAAAAGTGATCTTAAACGATTTGAATCGATGAAATGGTCTAACCGAAGGTTTTCGGTGTTCAGGGGAAAGTTTAAATGTGTTTGATGTGCGAATGAGATGAAAAACACACAAGTGTTCTATTTATACTAAGTGCAGATTTTAGGCACATGAGCACTGTTTGTGCGCATGAAGTCCTAAATTTCACTAAGTTATT
>BJCM01008527.1:3865-30584 GCA_018326385.1 Flaveria bidentis
CACCCCCCCCCCCCCCCCCCCACACACACACACTAATTTAGGGGTCATTTGTTTTTATAAGTTGAAAGAGGTTGATTGACATGAAACACTTTTTGTCTAAAATTCTTTATTTTTATAATATTTTGCGTGTCAAATTGACATATATAATTTACAAATATTATGTTGTTTAAATGATGATGTAATTGTTTGAATAAATTAGTGACGAGATACACTTTGGAGATCACCCAGGTGATCAAAGGGCAACCATAAAATGGCTAAGATTTTTTTTAATATAATTTAAATATTACGGGTTTGAATGTAATTACAAAGGATGACATATATTTCCAACTTTTTGGGCATACTTTCTCTAGACCTTTTTTTATATTTTTTTATAGAAATAATATACAAATAGAATAATAACGCAAGATCCTTCTTAAATATTTAGTAGGGCCTCAATGAATACAGACAATCTGTCATATCCATTTTTCATTATTATATGCATGCTAAAATCAAATTCAAGATCAAAATGGGACATAAATTTCTCCTATATTTGGTCCTACATAGACACGCTCTAGATCCGCCCATATGACATCATATATAACGTTGATTCGCGATTAGATGGTCAAAGACAAGAAACACAAGTTGTTGGTAGCTAAATGCATTAATGTTAAGCTAAATACAACTGATTCTTAACTGATAAGTTGAATAATGAATGTGTGTTTATGAGTTATGTTTTATGTGTAGTAAGTATATCATGAAGCAAATGGTGGTTATATTCAAATGCAAAGGGTAGCTTTGGTTAAATGGAAGTAGTTGGAGGTGACATTTATGCTTCACATGCAATGTTCATAAATATAAAGAAGCTTCATCTACTTCTTTGGATCCACATGTACCCATCACCTTTCAAACCCTTTCAACCTTCTTTTATTTATTTCTCATTTGGACCACAATATCATTTGTTCCCATCACGTCTTTCTCGTAACAAGTTCCGTACGCGTGTGTAGAGATCAGAGAAGTATTGCGAATCTTGTAGGAATACCGTTCGTAAAATGATGAACAAACACTTTTATTACCTAATTACAATACAAAAATCAAAAGTAATTATACAATAAAGAAAAGTGCAAGAATAAAAAATAGATGATGATAAATAAGAAGACGGCTAAGGATGTGTGTTGAACACAAATTCGTTTAAAGAAATTTCAAATCCCCCAAGAGAACTTGTTTATTCTGTTTAATTCCTGGGGTACAATAACCAAAGTAGTTAGCACTGTCGGGATGGACTCAAAACCCTGAATTGTACCTCAAGAAAAGATGAAGATGATCAAATAAATAACATAAGAAATTTCTGAACATCAAACTTTTTAAAAAATACAGAATATTTAAAATCAGTGTTTTTAGAAATTATTTTTTAATGAACCATAAAACTTTAAAATTGAAAGTTATGATAATAAATTTTTAGAAAATGACATTTTTCTTAAGATGTTTTGATTTAGAACGAATTTTTAATTTTTTTTAATTCTTTTTAAATGGAAAAAATTAAAACAAAAGTTCAAATAAGATAATATCATTGTTTTATTATTATAATCTTTATTCATACGTAATTTTAATAATATCATATTTCAAAATATCATATTATAATTAATAATTTTTTATTACTAATTATTTCATATTTATTTATTTAATTCGTGTAATACACGAAGTACTAATTTAGTTAAGGAATACATTAATGAATGTTTACAAACATATATACATGAACAAACATGTTCTATATTCGTATTCTTTCATTTAATTATCGAATAAAATTTTTGTTAATGTTGTTTATTTGTTGAAAAAAATGTATTTTAAATGCTTTTAAAGCATTGATTTACAATGTTCTTAAAACGTTATGATGAAAAGCAATAAAATAAAGATGTTTTTAACCAACAGGGGGCTGGTGTACTCAATTAGATTTCAAAATAAACAGTTAATCGTTCGACATTTTATTAAACTTTTATAAAATCTGGATTTAAAAAAATCAAAATCAAGAGTAATATTGTGATATGTAGTATTTTATCTTTCTAGAATTTTTCCCGTCCAATAAAACTAGGATTGAAAATGTAATTTTTTAAAAACACTCATTTTAATAATAAAATTCTAATTTACCCATTTTAATAACAAGTTTTTCACTAACAATCTTTTGAGAAAAAACTCATCTCACCCTAATAATATAATCCTCCAGCCATTTAATGAAATTAATATAGAAGAGTGAATTATAAGCATGTGTTATAATGCATTAATTACCTGGATTTTGGTACACTCAGACATGAGTCAACTATGTACAATTTATTAAAATTAAAGTAATAAATTTACAAAAGCAAGGGTCGTTTTATTGGGACACCCTAAAATTTTAAATCAACACCCGTGTATATTATACGTCGCGTATGGGTCCAACGCCGCGTATAGGGCCGATTGACGGAAAAGTCATCATACCCTATACGCCGCGTATGGACCCATACGCTGCGTATATGGTATTCTCTGACAAGACCATGACAGACTCGTGTCGGGGTAGCTATACGCCGCGTATGGGTCCATATGCGGCGTATAAGTTCCCATTTTTTTGCTGCAAAATTTCTCTGTTTGCTGACGAACCTATATGTCGCGTATGGATCCATACGCGGCGTATAGGTTAGGATGTTTTTTATATATTATTTTTTATAAAAAATTTGCATATAAAAATTGATATCGGCTCTATTTTGCACATTAAGGTTGAGATTTTGCGTATAAGTTATGTTTTGTAACATGTTAATCGACAATTTTAAATCTTAATTAAACAATAAAACATATTAAGCAAAACAAACATTAAATGATAATATAAATAACGAAGTTTTTAAATACATAACAAAATGAAAGTACAATTAATAATATAAAAAACTACGATGAATCTGGGTAATGTCGAGGCGGTGGCAAGTCTGGAGGATCAATACCAGCAGCACGAACTCGTGCAATCTCAAGCTAAACATGCCAATCCATAAGATCCTCAACTCGATCGAGCGGACGACCCTGATCCCGTAATCTCGTAGTAATCTCCTACATAAATGTCTCCATATGTGCAGGCAGCCTCATATCTCTATAATTATGTCGAGGGAACTATGGCTGAGGTGGCGGCTGATGTGCTGGCGGCTGGTCGTGTGGCGGCTGATCATACAGAATATGCTCCTGCAATTGCTATGGATCGTCTTCGCCGACCTGCTGAACAGGTGTCGGATGCCAGATCTCACCGGGTCGAAGAGAGAACTTTATGCCACCCGGAAACTGGCGTATAATACGCATTCCGAATAACGTACGTCGGTATAATCTCACCGGCTCGATCGGAGGAGATACGTTAGCAAAATGGCAAGGAAGATAACCAAGAAAACGTGCAATCATCGTAATATACACGCCGCCATACACCGCTCCTCGCGCCTGGGTCGTATGGGTGTGGGACGTATCTCCACCGACACATATACGACGCGTATAGACCCATACGCGTCGTATAGGTGTCGGAGGAAATACGTCCCACACCCATACGACCCAGGCCTATACGCAGCGTATGGGCCCATACGCGGCGTATAAGCCCACTAAATGACTGATTTGACTTCGCCAGTTTTGTCGTCTGAAAAGCCTATACGCGGCGTATGGTTTATACGAGGCGTATAGCCTTCACGGCAACATCTGATGTGACATGGAATGTTTGGCATTTATGAGTATCGATTTATTAAATGAGTTTTCGCTTTATTAGTACCCTTAATCAAATAGATTCATTGTTATTGATAAACTCACATGTGTCTTTTAAACTTGCTAGTGGACCAACACTTCTTAAAAAACTTATACTTAAATAATTGTAACAACCAATTTATCATCATTTATCATAAAGTAATATACGAGAGATCATATAAGAACTTACAGTTATTCAATTCAAGAACTTCAATGATTGTGATTGGAGGTTGCCAATTCGAAGCGGGATTTTTCTCACACTTGTATAATACTCAATCATCCCTCTATCACTTGTGCTACACACCCAAGGACATCAAAACTATAAATAAAATTATATTATATGGTTTTTATGATGTACAATACTATTACCTATATTCAATTTAGTATAATACATACTGGTTTTAGTAAATCTATGTATTATACGGTTAAAAATAAATAAGATATTATTTGTAATAAAATTTATTAATTGTAAAACGTTATTTTGAGATAAGATATGATTAAAATTACATATGAGTAAACACTATAAATAATTAAACAATGATATCAACTTTTTAAACTTATATTTCAACTTTTTTTATTTTTTCCATAAAAGAAGTATGCATTTTGTTTAAAAATAAATCTTTTAAAAATGTCATTTTTTAATTTTTGCTTATTATAACTCCCAGTTATTTTTGGTTTATAAAATTTTTACTTTCTATAAGCACTAATTTTAAAATATTTTATATCTTTAAAAAATGGTGTTTTGCAAAAGTCTCTTATTTTATAAATATTTATTTTTTTAAAAAATAACACTAATAAAAAGAAATTTTCTTTAATTTATTAAACATTATTTTTATTCTAAAACTATTAATTAATATTATTAATAACTAATGTAACTATTTAATAGAAAAACTAACAAAATAATTTTGATAAGGAAAAATGTTATGCTCCCACATGTTCGTGTAATTATTCTTTTATTAAAATAAAAAATTAATGAATTAGATATCAAAATGTGTATTTGTAAAAGTAAAAGATTTGAAAAGATGGATGGTGCTGCCTGCATAAGTGCATAGCACTAGCAGTGTCACCCAAATAAGCAAGAAAAAGATGGTGCAATAAGGAAGAAAGTTTTCTAATAAAAAGACAACACCCTATGCATTGCAACCTCTCATTTTCTTTAATAACTATTGACTTTTATATAATAATAAAGTTTCAAATATTCGTTTTCTAGTGTCGTTAAAAAGTACTAGTTTAACTTTTTGTACAACAAATTACATGCAAAAGATACGTATAAGTTTATGAAACAATAATTAATTTAGTAATTTGAATACCAATTTTAAGACGATCAATTATATAATAAATAAATTAAAAGACATTATTGTTGAATAGTTAACCGGTTTTAGTATGTTACAAAACTAACATAGACATTATTTTCTTACCTACGTGTATACATACAGTGTTTTCTTGGTTGTACCATGTTATTAATTAACTAAATCAATTAATCAAATCACATGTTTCTTGGTTTGTTTGCGCATAGAAATTTGAAATCAAAATTCATTTTCATATTTTAAAATTTTGAATTCAAAATTCAAAAGTAATTCGTTTAGAAACACGATTACACTAATCAAATACGAGTAATAATTTAAGACTTTATGATAGGTCCATATGGAAGCATCCAATTCATTTGAACTTAACCTATAATAATTCCCACCATTCTTTTTAAAAAAATAATTAGATGTTATAATTTGAGATGAACCTATCACATGTTGAATGTAATGTTCATAAATGATTTCATATCATATTTTATGATCAATTTTTTAAAAAAATTAACTATCACAAGCTTTTATAAAACAATGATAGTATTAGTTTTTCCATATCATACTAATATTAAGAAATGATATAAAGATGAAATACTATTTTAAGGTGAAGTTACATTCATTAAAGTATATAAATTTTATGCATACTATTGTATATTAGGCTTTTAAAAAATCATAATTAAACTTGATTATCACAATGATTACTTGAGTAAACTAACTATATTTTTTTTGTTATCCAGATGTATAGAATTCTTTAATAATGTTTTTTTATTCACATATGTATCACAATTTAAATTCTTTTTATACACTAGTTTATACTTCATTCACTTGTCATATGTTTAATATCACTTGTCCTCTTTAATATAGGTAATGTTCGATCATGTATTTTGGGATACAAAATATCATCAAATTTCCGAAAATACTTATTAACAAAATATATTTTAAATATACGAAATAACATGCTGCTGAAAACGGAAAAGTATATTAAGAAAATTTAAAATATAACGTTCAAGTTGTGCAACTTTTAATTAGCGTTATTTAAAAAGTAGTTAAACGGAAATATTAATTACAGCATTTATTTTGTGTCTACGTTTTTTCCTAAAAGAAAAGGAATGGGAGGAACGAAACTAGAAAAATAGCGAAACTAGAGCTAGAATTAAACTCTTAAGTTTTAATTTAATATTGATTAAATTAAAATTAAATAATATTGATTAAAAACAAGAATTTTAATCTAAAAAAATGATTATAATGAAATACAGTCACTTAGCACAAAGGGAGTGCATCTTCCAACTTTTCTAATCTCTACACAACTACACATCATGGGACATAAATCATTCTTTAACTAGAGGCGCATAAAATAACCGGTTAAAATAACCGGTTTTAATACTGAATCCGACTATCAAAAACCTAATTTGAAAAAAAAATAAAAATTATTCGTTGCACATCTATCCGCTTCAATCAAATTAACAACGTCATTAAAGTGTTAATATGGATCTTTCAACCATCCTTAATCATTTTCTACATTAAATTAATTTAGCATACCCATTTTTTCTAATTTTCTTCCTTCTCCAAAATACCTCTTCTCTATTTCTAGCTCTAAAAGTTACACATGTCCATCGATTTGCTGAACCAAAATTCTTCATCTTTCATTTCAACCAATCCTAGGAGAGTAAGACGATCTTCTTAGTAGTCGATAGTAGTAAACCCGCCTCAAACCTAGGTCTGTTAAAAAATATCCGAATCTGAATTCAAAATATCTGAATTCGGATATCCGAAAATTCGGATTTGGATACTAATTTTCAAAAGTTTCGGATATTCGGATATCCGATTATCCGAAAACTAAAAAATATTTTATTATATTTATTTAAATTTTAGATATATTTTTATTTTTGATTTAATATTTTTAGCGTATATTGTGACATTTATGATATATGAGTTGGTTTTTTATATTATTTTTATAATATTATATATCTACTTATTGTAAAAAAAACTAAAAATTTAAAAATGAACTTCGGATATCCGAATCACTATCCGTATCCATATCCGAAATTTCAGATATGAATACGGGTAGTTATTTCCACTATCCGAAATTTTCAGATATCCGAAAATCTTAGATAACTTTAAACACACCCACCCAAACCTAGGGGTGTTAAAAAAATCCCATATTCGAAATCCGATCCGTATCCAAATCTGAATATCGATCCGAATCCTTATTCGGATACTTGGATCGGATCTCATCTGAATCCGAATTCCTTATTCGGATTTCGGATTTCACACTTTTATTCGAGTTATTCGTATTATTCAGATATCTGAATAAGACTTCAAATATATTTGTAGCACAATACTCATTACACAACTATCTATTATGTTTTACGCATTCTAGTCATAATCTTAAATAATTACGCAATAATCGACCGTCGTTCAAATAGAGATTCTAATATTCGGATTCTATACAATTACCTATTATGTTTTAATTTTGGATTTGCGTACAAGTCAATTTTTTTTAGTTTTATATCTTTTATCGTGATTTCCAAGTTATAAATATTAAAAATAAAAATTTAGCAAAAAACAAAAAACAAAAATTGAAAAAAATTGTTGTTTGATTTATTCGAATTATTTGGATATATCCGAATCTGATTCGAATTGAATTTGGATAGAGTCGGATCGGATAAAAAAATCATTAATCGGATCACATCGGATTTTGAATAAAGTTCTGAAATTTTCAAATCCAAATAATTCGATCCAAATAATCTAAATAATACGTTATGCTGTTTGATAAACAACCATGCTCAAACCTGCTCCAAAGCATTCTGTTGGCTTTACAAAAAAAAAAACATCGATAAAATAAATTTAGTATAAAATATATGGAGTCAAACAATAAATTATTTAAGTTAAAAAATGAGACTTCCAAGATTCAATGGTTAATATACACATTTACATGTCTCTTTCCATAATTCAAAAATTACACTCTTGTCATCTTCTTCATTCAGATTCTTCTTCTTCCTCCTCCTACTCAATTTCTCTCTCTCTCTCACACACACACATACACATACAAACACACACCACTCACATTCACTTTAATTCAAACTTCAAACTCTTATTCTCACTTTCTTCAAGGCTTCTTGTTGCCAGTGTTGTTTCATCCCCTCCAAGGTAAACTCAACACATCCATCCAATTCTACCAACATCTTCAACAATCAATTCATCACTATATTACCCACATCTCAATCATTCAATCCCATGCTAAGATCATCTTCACAATATCTCACTCTGGTATGTGTTTAAACTAATTTAAACCTCACTCTGTTTTCACTGACATTGCAGCACTAAAGAACACAACATCAAGATTTGGTACCAAATCTTTGCTTTCTAAATGCCAAGAGCAAGGTTAGAACTTACAACCTACATTCATCATTTCAATTTCATAAACCTTTTGATTCAATTGATAGTGTTAAGAATGAAGAAAATATTATAATAATAATAACAATTTACCAAAACAGAGTATCAGAAATGGCCCCGAGGGTGTCAACCAGAGGCCCGATTTCTCGCCGGAGTTCAAGCTCCGACTCCGACCCGTTACCCCACCACCGGCCGGTGACTGATCGGAGCCCCAAACTTTCCGACCGCCGGTCACCGAGAAACGCACATTCCGATCCTCTGAGTCAGAAGAAACTCGGGACTCGAATCGCTGGGTTGGAGACTCAACTCGAACAAGCTCAAGGGGAACTCAAGATTCTTAAAGATCAGTTGAAATCAGCTGAAGCTGCAAAGAAAGAAGCTCAAAAAGAGCTACAGAAAAAAGCCACAAAATCTCCGGTGTCCGTACAGTCGCCGTTGCCGTTGCCGTTGCCGGAGTCCCGTTCATCACCAAGTGAGAACGATGAACACCCAGATGACAATCAGAACGAAACTGATGTATTTGAAGTTCCGATTGAAATGGTGAGTCCAACCGACGATGAGGTCAAAGTCAACGTTTCACCGGAAAAATCTGTGTTTGAAGATGAGATTAGAGTGAAGAACGATGAAATTAGCTCACTGAAGCTGATGATTGAAGAAAAAGATAAGAAATTAGAAGCTTTTATAGAAGAAAACGATGATCTAAAGCGTCAATTGAGTGAAGCTAATCTGCAGATATCATCCGCTATGGTCAAAGAACAGAAGGTCAACATGAAATTGACCCATATTGAAGAACAATTCAAAAACAGTAAACAAAACGAGATAAAATTGAAAGAGAAATTAAAAGTACTTGAAGATGCAAAAGAGGGATTAGAGTCAGAGATGAAGAGGCTGAGAGTCCAGACGGAGCAATGGCGTAAGGCTGCGGACGCTGCGGCCGCGATATTATCCGGTGGAGGGGTGGAGATGGGTGGGGGGAGGAGGGTTACGGAGAGGTGTGGCTCGATGGACGATCGCGTGTTTGAAGGGTTCGGTGGGTTCGGGGGTTCACCGGGGTTCGAGTTCGATGATGGGTTCGGGACGGGAAAGAAGAAGGGCGGTTCGGGGATTCGGATGTTTGGTGATTTGTGGAAGAAAAAGGGGCATAAGTAGGAATGTTGGTGTTTGAGTTAGTGTTGTTTGATGGTGGATTTGTTATAAAGATGTTTGCCTTTTGTTTATTTGAGTTTTTGAATGTGGTATGGTGGTGTAGGTTGATAATCATCATGTTGGGATGATCTTATGAGTTAATGATAATATGATTTAGTTTTGTTTATGTTGGATCTTTGTTTAAATTTTCTTATGAAGAAGAAGAAGATGGGGAGTTAGGGTTTTGTAATGCAAAACATAAGATTGAATATGTAACTCTAAGGAGTGTGCATTGTCGCATTGGGTTGGTTTGGGTTCGAACTGAACCAAGACTGGAGTTTTGGTTTTTAGAAACTAACCGGGTTTCGTTTTTAATTTTTATGTATGGGTTCGGTTTGATTATGATCCAGATTTTCGTTTTACATTTGACCTTAAAATGTGTGGGTCCAAAAATATAACTTGACCTAAAATAATAAAATTATACACGTTTTGATTTATAATTTTTGTTAACCGTTTATTCATAACATTCAGGTTGTATATCTAATAACAAACATTCAAACATGTATACCATTTTACTGGTTAATTTAACTTATTCTGGTATATGTTAGTCTCTTTTTTCATGCACTTGACAACGAAATTAGCAAGTAGATTCTTAATGTATGTTTTCATTAAAGAGCAAAAAAAGACATTTCGTTGCAGGGACTTGAACCCGGGTCTCTCGGGTGAGAGCCGAGTATCCTAACGAACTAGACTACAACGGAATTTGTTTATTTTGCGTTTCTTAATCTATTATTCATTTAGAAAAATCATATTTTGTTTAACAAAGATAGATATAGTTATGCTGATATACCATCAAAAACATTATTATTCGTATACTAATTCTTTGTAAACAAGAATACAAATATATAATTACTGGGATATATTTACTAATTTACATCGATCAAAGAAGTCTAGCATATATTTACAGACTACAACTAGTTGGCCCGATAGTCGACCCGTCTTCACTGGGTTTGATATAGAAAATGACGGGGTCAGGTTTTGGAAATGTCCACTAACTCGTGGCTTGTAACTCTTCTCAAGCTTATTTGACTTGTATAAACTATCAAGCTAAGTACGAGTTGAAAGTAAAAAGTAGATCGCTCAAATAATGTACCATTCGTAATTGTCCTTCAACATTGATTCTTTCGTACTTTTTATTAAAAACTTTAATTTGTATTTTTATTAATCTGTTATTTAAGATATGTGTACTAAAATTTAGATTAATCAAAACCCAAGAAGAATAAACAAGCCAACTCATCAGATCAACTGGTTTATCACTTAATAAACTTCAAATTAAAACTTAACTTCATTTAAGATTGAAACTTTAAAATATTGTTTTCTTAGTCTTCAATAAAGCTATTTAATATATTTTTATTTAAGTTGTGTGAATATATATAGTATAATCCTAAATAAAAATTTCGAAATACCGATCACAATTCTAAAATAAACACAAAAGTAGGATAAATGAAGAGAACTTAAAATACTTATTGGGCTAGATAACAAGTTTTGCACAAAGTGAAACAATAGCCCATTTTTTCAAACTAAACTTAAATTTGGTATTAGCTCAATCAGAATCAATCAAATTAGCCTACATCATTCTTTTTCTTTTCTTCATAAATTCTGTACGACCACCCCATCTTCATCTTCCCCTAGCATATTAATCGAAGTTTCTGAACCCGATGCTATCATGCTATCGTCGAGTATTTGGTCGAAAAAGTAGTGAAAGACATTGCTTTTTTCATGATTTCTTACACAAATAATAGTACGCTTCTATTTAGTTTTTTTTTTTGAATTTGCACTTAAAGATGAATAAGATACTTATGCAAAAAAAAAAATGCTTGAATTTTAATTTCAAAGAGTGGAGGCTATAAGTTATTGTCACTTTTATTTGCAGTATCAGATCATGTTAAATGTAAAATTCACCTTTCAAGACTATTGAGCTATATAATGAGTGTATGGTTAGTTTACATTGAGGTTCTTAAAGAGAGAGATACTGAAGATAGACTTGTTTAAATATTCTGTTTCTTATATACACATGTGGACTATATATTAAAATTGTAAAATTACTTTGTTCTTATGTTTTCTTAATGACCAACATGTATAGGCTATACATATAACATAAAAACAAGCTAACTTATTCATATTTTTTTGGATTTCAGGGGAGAAACAATATAATTACATACATATAAGGATATTATTTATTTTAATATTTTTAAAATTGGAAAAATAAGGATATTAATAAATTTTGTTCTACACAGTTTCTCTCCTTAGATACATATGTGTGCATTATGTAAATATAGAGGTTGTTTCATGTTCAAAATTTTCTGGACCTAGAGTATAATCACTCAACATGAAGTACATATAAGTAATATTGTTTTAAAAAAAAACTGATAAAAATAGATAACAAGTTAACAGTCATAGCGTTTTCTTTTTCCCCTCTTTTTTTTCTAAATTACAAAATTATCATGTCTATCAAATTATTGATTTGCCATTATAAATGCTGTATTGACAATGTACACTCCAAACCTTTTTTTATTTATTTAGTATTTAATCCCACCACTGTATATATGTGCACACATGTATTTAATTAAAAAAATTAAACAGTGAAAGAATTGTAAACATTGTGTAGTCACCCCTGGGAGAAAGTGAAAGGACTAATACATGCACAAGGGAACCATTGTCAAAAGGTATATATAAATAATTTCAGGACTACACATGGATTTATATCACAAGGAATATCGATACTTCATACCAAATATTTTTGCAACCCTTATTCGTCTTCGTTACTTTTTTTTGTTTTGAATGGCCAACAAATAATTTTTAAGCCCGGTCATCCGGGTAAACCCATTGGCGAAAGGCAACTCACGCCCGCGAACACAGACAGAGTCGGTGACCAGGCTCGCCCACCATTCCAAGGGAAACCCACCACCTAAAGATCCACCACTTGACTCACTAGGAGCATATTGCATCTAGTAAGACTCCAACCCATGACATCTACTTTGGAAAGTCATATGATGTCACCTTTTAAACCAGTTGATCTACGACTCTTTGGCATCTGTCTTCATTACTATTTCTAACAAGTTCTTGTATGGCACCATCAATACAATACTTGTGACCTAAATATGTTTAAGGGGTTGTGTTGTGCAAAACCCTCGTAGTCCTACACCCTTATGAAAAGCGTAATTGTGTTACGTTTGGGTAACAATAAATTTAAAAAACTCATGTTAGTATAGTTTAATGTCTATTAAAGTAGCTATTATTTTATTTTTCTTTTATTAATTTTTAAGTTCGTTTGTTATTATCTTATCATCTTGTAATTTGGTTGCATCTTTATATTTATAAGATGAATCATTGGTTACACCAACATAACATTAAAAGATAAATAATAGTTAATAAGTATATGAAATTTATAAAAAAAAAAGTAGAAAACCTTGAATTTTTGCATATTAAAACCTCACATTGTGAAGTGAAAATCTAATACACCATTCAAAATCCTCCTAGTCCTACCCCTTTTATGCAAAACAACCCAACCATGAATGTAATAGCCCTACATTTTTTGTTGTTTAGCAGTAAAACCAATGGTTACTGTTCTTCCCAAGTTATTAAATTTGTTTTTTTTCATACATGTGGTGGGATCCTATATATAGACCCAGAGCTTTAGTACAACTGATGTTTTCAGTTTTAGTTACTTTACATGTTATTTTCTTTTTATTGAGAACCCACTTGTCACACTGGAGTGATCAATTCAAAGATTTGTTGACTTCACTTTTTTATTTTGGTATTTTTAACTTCACATTTAAATGTATTTCATGTCTCTAACGAGACTTGAACATCCAATATCTTTTAGATGAGATGCATAACAATTTGACAACGACCCTAAGGGTTTACCGTATTAATCCGATCCTATATATTCTACTCGCCCATTTCCTCCTTTTTAGTCTTATAGCAGAGGGGATGGAACTCCAACTGCCTCCCAATTAAGCCTTCTCTATCTCATATCACTAATTAGTTATTTTATTGCAAATTAATCAACTTGTTAACTAAAGTAAATTATACTATACATTTAACAAGTCACGATATTAGTAATACATATTTATTTGAGTTTATTATAAATTTTAATATATAGGAACCTTACTTTTTATACGATTACATTTCACATAAATATCATTCAAAACCGTCACCCCGTAATGCGTGTCCATAACCCTCACCTTAATATGCTATCTCATGAAGTATAATATGGTATAATACCTTGATATGCTATCTCATGATGAAGTATAATGTGGTATTATATAACATGCAACATCTTATCTTCTTACTCTAATAAAAGAGTAGATGAGAGTGACACATGTCATCACTAAAATCATCTTCACCAAAATTTTTCCGCTTCTCTCCTATTAAATAATTACCTTAATTAATAATAATATTATTTTAATACTTTTTAATATTTAATAAAGTAAGAAATAAATCTATTTATTAAGTTTATTTTCTAAATAAATTAATACTTTTAAAAGTCAACTTTTTAAAAATAAAATTAAGCAAATTTGGGAGTTGTAATAAGAAATATTTTATAAAATGTATTTTTATACGGTTTATTTTAAAACAAAATGTTTATTTAAAAAAATAAAAATAATATTTTAAAAAGTTGATATCATTGGTTTATTATTTATAGTCATTTATCATACGTAATTTAAGTTATATCATATCTTAAAATATCATTTTATAATTAATAAATTTATTACATTAATATTTTTTTATTCAATCCGTGTAATACACGGGTTTACTAAAGCTATTATTATATATTATGATAATACTAAAAGGCGGGATGATGGTGTGAGTTACTTTTCATAGAAATATATCAAGTAAAAGTACATGATACAAGCTAATAAAGAATGCATGACTTAAAAATGGTAGGTAGGCATTTACAATTATTTTTTTATTCCCTCTAATCGGAGTGGTTAGAGCCAGGGGCGGAACTACACCCACGGGTATGGGGTCAAGTGACCCCATTGATTTTTAAGCGGCTAGTGTATCGTATAATATCAAAAAATTTTGTGAACCCATAGTTTTACGGTGTGTGAACCCTTTAATATTACTAATTTCAAATAACAACTAATATTTGGTCTTGGTTCACTGGTTACCGCGCGTTTATACAACTCTCGCATCGCTTAGGTCGTGAGTTCGACCCTCACAAGGGTCTGTTTTTAAAACTCCTCTTTAATAGATTAAATTACTTTTTTACCCTTAAGTTTTAACATTTTAACCCTAAATCAAAACCCTCACCACCCACACAATCGATTGAAAATGCACATCAATTAGCATTTTCAATTGGTAGCCCCGATCCCTAATTGGCCATCATCGTTGTCCGCTTATACATGATAGGTATGGAGAAGAAGGTCTGAACATCATGCTGCTAGTGGCGGAAGGGACGGTGGAATGGGTATTCTGAAATGTAATTATGATTTTGCTTTGCTCAAAGGGGGACGAAATCATTTTTCAAGTTGAATGTGTGCTTCTAATGTCAAATACGACTTGAAATATTCATGAAGCCTTTTATACTTTGTTTTGTGGTGGTCTCTGAGTTAGCATAATGACATATTTAATTTTTTATAAGCTTTAAACTCCGGTGACTCGGGCATTCAAGCAAGAACAGTCAACGACCTGTGAGGTTGCGACCATCTTTCAACTTTCAAGGTTAGCTTCTAACTTTTTTTGATTATTTAACTTTTGTTTAGATTAGAAGATTTAAACCCTAAACGACTATATTTACACTTTTTTTTGTTGTTACTTGAATACTTGGTTAAATTTTTTGAGTGAGTTTAGTATCTAGATTTGTGTTTAATATCTTGATTTAAACCCTAGAATCTTGTTTGTGCTAGTTAATTTGTTTTGTTGATTTGGGTATATAGACTTGAATAGTTAAACTCATCCATTTCCTAGTTGATTCGTTTTGTTAATTTGGATCTTTAGAAATATAGAATGTAGTTAATTTGTTTGTTAACTTTGGTATTTTACTATATTAGTTCTTTGGTTCATCACAATTTATAATATGTGTGATACATTTAACATTTTAAGAACGGGGACCATATTGTTGTGAAATGAAAACCACCAAATGTTGTTTTTCATCTAGTAACAATAACTTTACCCGACCCGACTGGATAACCTGAAAGTTATTATATTGTTTCGATTAAAATCAAATCACAGAAAAATAGTGACCCCATACGAAAAAATTTATGGTTACGCCACTGGTTAGAGCCTATGAACTTAAATCCATCCTCTCCGGTTCGATTCTTATGACTTGTAAAGTTTTTTTTCTTTTCTCTTTTACTCTTTTGATGTTTCTTTTTTTCCAATTTTTACAATCATTTTTATTTCTAGTTTTATTGAGCAATTGTTGTTTCGCTGATAGATTTTATTTACACCACAACATACTAGACATACTACTCTTTTATATCTATACCAAATCGTCATTGATTCACATTTCTTTTATGTTCTTAACCACATCCTTGTCATCGGTGTAACGCATATAGGCAGAAGTAAAAAATAAATTGTTTCCGTGCTTAACTTATATATGTTTTAATATTGTCTACTTTTCACCACAATTCTATGTTTTGACGTAATTTGTATGAAAACACCACGGGTCAGTATAATACGTTTTCATTTACTCTAAGTTTTGACGTAATTTTAGTTCGGAAATGAGTCATAACAAATTGACGTTAATGTTTCAACATAAATATTGTTTGGAAAAGAGTCCGGTCAAATACAATACGTTTTCATTCAATGCTATACATTCGAGTCACTAACTCTATATATTGACGTAAATTTAGTTTGAAAATAACTTTGATCAATTGTAGTTTATACTTTGTCACGCCGCATACAATGTCCTAAAATGAATTTATAATATGCCACTCAACTTTAAGCAGTGTTTTCAGAGTAAGACCGGTCGAGCGGAAACCAATCATAGAACTGTTCCGGTTGTGTGTATTTAGAGACCATCCGGGAACAATGTCATGGAATAATAAACAAGTTTCAAAAGTATTTTAGTTAGGTCACTCATGCACATTTTGCGTAAATTGGGCCACTAAACCATCAAATAGAGTCATCATCAGGTCTTTTATGCCAAAAATAGAATGGGGGAGAAGATGTAATGTCACACCCCGACCGATGGCGCAATCATCGGGGCAGACGAATGTGAAACGATTGTTCATAGCTCATGGAATTAAATGAGTTGAAATAATCAGAAGCACAAATAACGATTAGCTAAGTGTACTTGTTCCTATGATAAACAAGCATATATCATCAGAAGCTGACAATAACCTCGGCTTTAGCACCAAATAGGTTTGTCAAGCCCATAGATTTATTACTTCACTAGGCTAGCAATAGTTAATTATTGTTTTTACAAGATAACTATCATATAAGACGCATAAATATTTCAAATAACCATGACAAGTTTATAAACGAATTGCTAGTGCAGTACATGTTTTAAGATGGTTTACAAGTGTAAGTTTATAAGATTAATATGTTTCACCCCAAAAGGTGTGAAATAAAGTAAAAAGAGGTATGGAAACTCACATTGTATAATAATGGTTGTAGAGTACATAAGAAAGCTTGGATGTTCAAGAGTAAAAGGTGATGTCCTAAATGATAAAAAGAAACAATAAATTGAGGTCGGAATTCATTACAAGAAGTTAGGAAGTTTAGAGAATGCCAAAAAGCGAAAGGTAGATTGAAAAATGATTATTGCACCAATTTTAGATACTGGACAAAATGTTTGATACGTGTTTGAAAAGATTTTAAAAATAGCAAACGGTTTCATACAATTATAAAAATTTACAGTTGACTAGTTCAGAGTTTTTCGAACAACTTTCGTTCAGAAATATTTTTATGAAAAGATCCTTAAATAGGTCAAAAAAACAGCACAAGACAGAAGGTGCTGAAATGCGCACTTATCTTGTAAAGACTATTGCTGAGTCGTACGATTGAGATTGAATTCTTATAAACTATTGTTAAAAATTTAATTCAATGAACTTAATATCGAAGTCTGATTTTACTTAAATTTAGTTTGTTATGACCAAGTTATAATCAATTGAAGTCAAACTATATTCTATCAAATATATAGTAACGCACTTATGTGTACTTTTAAAATTGCTAAAGCATGAAACGGATTAGAACAAATTTATTATGTCGATATATGATATATTAAACTTCATTTGAGTTATTAAAAATATTCCAAGACTTTATCATAGCCATCATTTAGAGAAATAATCTTGTGAAATAACCGAATGCGGCGATATAACCATCCATATGCAAATGAGATTCTTTGCTTACGTTAGTGTGTTCTTAGTTTGATTTAGGAATGTCAGTGATTGTTATAAGGTTACTGAATGTTAGAAGGTTAATGATAAAATGATAATGATTAAAATTACAAGAGATTCAGCAAAAGAAAAAAATTAAAGTATGAACATAAAGTCATGAGATTAATTGGATGTTAGGATGATTGAAACAATATATAAATGCATAATATAAAAGCAATATAATGTTACTTTAGTATTAAAATCTTTTTGAAATTACTTGTAAAAGAAAATTATTAAAATTGATCAAAATCAAAGGATGAAAAAAAAGTTTGTTATTGAGATTGTAGAGAATAAGTAAATAAAAAGTAAGACCTAAAACTTGTTTTTATAGTAGAGGTTAGAGGGGGGTTATAAATGATGTTAATAGTAAGTTCCACGTCTTTCAAAATAGAGTTATGATTGGAATTTGAAATGAATATAAAACTAAATAAATAAAAAAATTATAATTTAAACTCTAAATTTATTAAGACTCTAATTTTAATTTAACTCCTTTTTATTATATCTTTATAAACTTTATAAATCTCACAAGAACTTGTAATTTGATTATTTATTTTAGTTGATATTTTAAAATATTATAGATATTAATAACCTTTTAGCATTTATAAATTTATTTTTTAAATTATAAAATTTAAGTTAATTTGATTAAGTGATACATATATTATTTTTGAAACATTAAGATAAATCAAATAACTAGATAATAAATTTGATTTTCAATTTGACCCAAACGGATTTGGGTTTAGATTTTTCAAATTGGGCAAATGTTACATGCAAGGGTCAAGATTTCTAACATATGTAATTATATTAGAAAAGATAAAAAACATGTTAATTATGTTTATTTTATATTATATCATACTAACTTCATATCATCATTTTATTTTAATTTTTATCAGTATCAACATACTCTTTCACAATTCACTTCTAAAAAAGTAAGTATAGATTGTTGACATGTTAACATAAAACTCTTTTTTATTATCACTATCATTACATAATAATAATAATAATAATAATAATAATAATAATAATAGTAATAATAGTAATAATAGTAATAATAGTAATAATAATAATAATAATAATAATAATAATTATTATTATTATTATTATTATTATGTTATATTATTATTATGTTATATTATTATTATTATTATTATTATTATTATTATATTTCTTATTATTTCAACCCACAACCTCTTAATAAATAAATATCACTAGACGAAAGACTTCTTGTTGTTCACACCTATGTTATGAACTTTTTATTTTACTGTTCCAATTCTTTAAAGTAAGCGTACATTGTTGACATTTTAACACAAAACTCTTTAACTGTTACTATTACTGTCATCATGTTCTGTTGTTATTATTATTATCATTATTATTATTATTCTAATTATTTCAATCCACACCCTCTTAATTATTGATCTTATAAACACCCTAGAGGAAGACATGTTTTAGTTCACAACTATGTTTATAATATTACGAAGAGCTTTCTATTATACTTTTATCGATTAAATGGGTGACAAATTGTAACTCCTGTAGGTTCATATAGTTCCAATTCAATTAAAATATTTCTTAATATTCCACTTTGATGGATTTTATTCTTTTTAAAAGAAATATTATGCGAATCAAACACATCAACCAAAGGTAGTTCTTCTATCATAAACATAGGCAAAATGTCAATTTCCCATGATGCTATAGATGATAGAGATTGATGATTACAAAGAAAATTAATAGTTTTATCCTAATTCCCTCAATTATATTATTTCATAAGTAGCAAATAATCATGTTTGTAACATATTTATTATGTTATACACGTTATTAGTACTCTAAATTATCTCAATAAAATCATTTCACCGATGTTATAAGTTTCAACCTTAACCTTCATCCTATACTAGTAGGACATACATCTCATTCTCACGATGATGAAACATGACATGTCTCCTAAAAGAACACATCAAAACTAAGTTTCTTTTCTTTAAATGAGAGTAACAAACAGAGCAAATTACATAAAAAATAATGAACTTCTTATAATTTTTTATTTGAACCTCTCAACTTATTTTATTGTTAATATCGAACCCTTTTTTCATCATATAATAATAACAATTTTTGTTTATTAAATTGCTTACCACAATTAAACAAATTTTAAAAAATTCAAGTACTTTTTATACTTTTTACCCTATTAAATATCAGAAAAACAACACCAACACTAAGTTACACACTGTAATATTTCAAAATAACAAACAAAAAAGAAAAGAAAAACAAATAATTAAATTTTAGAAGAAAATTTTTCAAAGAGACCCAATCTATTATGGGACAAAGTAGAGTTGAAAGCAGAATTTTTGTACTCAAACCAAGTAAACTCCTTATACAAGCTGTCTTCTTCCCTTTCAAGGAGTGATGGCAATGGAGCTATCTTCTCATTCAATGGTGGTCCTCCAAAATATATCATTGACATCCTGCTTTTCTTACTATTTGCCACCACTCTATGCTTTATGCTCTTGAATCTTCCATTTGTCATCACCTATTATCACAAATATCATTCAACTCATTCACACCAATCCATGTCTAAAACCAATTGTGGTGAAACTTAGAATTTTTTTTGTTAATGTCGTTATAACTCGTTTATGGAAAACTCACGAGACTCCGCTAATACCCAAGTACCAATGACACTAAATAAAAACACAATTTACACTGTTTTTAAGAAAGTTAAAGACATAATACTAGTGGAAACTGAGTTTGTCGGGAATTTAATTTTTTAAAACTCATGGACAACATTGATTAAATTGATAATATTTTAGAAGAGAGTTGTTATTAACACTAATTATTGGATATCCATGTATTTGAGTTGTAAGTAACCGGATTAAATTATATTATAATAATATTAATAATAATTAAAATATATGTTTGTTGAACATGTGGGTCAAGTGGGCCTCTCTTTTTTAGATTATCTTCTAAAGACAATTTCAATTTTGGTATCAAGTTATACATAAATAGCCGGTCTAAATAAATCTATATTTACATTTAGAAGGTTAGAAGATTTATTAGATAATAAACTACGTACAATTAGAGTATTTAGAAGGTTAGAAATGTCATTAATTTTCTCTTTTTGTTATACATGGCTAATTTGTTAGGCATGAATAGCCTGTCTAAATAAAACTATATTTACATTTAGAAGGTTAGAAGATTCATTAGATAACAAACTACGTACAACTAGAGTATTTAGATTCCTCTAGAGATGTCATTAATTTTCATTTAGAAGTTTAGAAATTTATGTTTTTAGATTTATATACTAAGTAGTTAATAGTTAATGGTTATATACCACTAAAATCTATAAATAAATTTTGTGATCTACAAGTCACATCCCTTCTATTTATATATAAATGACTGAATAATTATTGTTCAATGATTATTCTATTATTTTGTCTAAAATGTAGGTAGAAAGTGACTTGTAGAACTTGGGAAAAAGATTGATTAGGACTTGGAAAGCAAGTATGCTAAATTGATGGGGAATTTATATATAGGAGTATTTGACCTTTCTCTTCTATTCAAAGCTATGGGTGTCATGTTTAAACTACTTGTACATGTTCTCTCAAAGTACAAAACTCTTTTAACCATTTATGTAACTTTTAGAAAAACATATATTCAGTTTTAGTTAATACATTCAACATCTTTATATTCAATTTTGGAATAGAAAATGACTCTACACAAGAAATATATTTTTAACATATCATAGAATATATATATATAATACAAACTCATAAAATTTAATTCGGATACAAGACTAATTTATTTATAAACACACTATTTATAAGAAAACATTGTGGTTCCAAGAAATTCTTTAATATATGTTATAAAAGTTATGTTTAAAATATGTTATAAAACCACATCTTTAACATGACTTTAGCAAGCTATTAAAGGGTTAATTTGACAGAGAAAATATTATATATATATATATATATATATATATATATATTAATATTAGGTTAATGTAATATTTGAAAATTAATAAACATAATCAATGATTAACATTCATATTCACAATTATGTATGTAAAAAAATAATAACGTCCGTAACTTAGTTAACCTTAAAAAATTAATAACTATAATTAGTTGTTGCAAAAGCAATTTATCAAATCTCTTAGCTTTTTCACGTAAAATAATGTTACTGTTATAATCTTAATCACAATAAACTTTTTAATAAAAATACGTGAAAATGTAAGACAAACTTTACTTCTATCATATAGAAAATATATTTCTCCCGACAAAAATCATGTAAAATACATTTATACAATATTATAACAACTTTCTTAAGTTAAAATCAGTTTTATTCATTGTTTTTTTATAAAATAATTATTTTTCTTTAAAAGTTTAAAAAAATCAAACTAACTCTCGTTATTTCAATTTTAGACAACTGATAAAACTTTTAGAAAATAATTTATTTTTATCGAATCCAGATACCAAAACCAAACTTCAAATATCTTTTTAACAAAGATTAAAACCATGTTGCGAAAGTACCTGCAACGAGTCACCGACATTGATGAAGAACGATTCAGAATCAGGAGGAACAGAGACCCAACTCCCATCTCGTAACGAAATCTCGAGACCCGATGTGTTATCGGATCTCAAAACCGAAATGATTTGTGGGTCTGTGTGTTCTCCAAACCCGATCAAATTCCCACCATTGATTTCATCTTCTTCAACCTCCGGACATGGTGGATAATAGTTCACCCTGAAAACAGAGTCACTCTCTTCATCCATCAACATCTTACTAAACACACTTCTATCCTCCAATCCCAACTCATCAGCCATCATTTCAAGAATCTCACACGCCATTTGCTTCACTGATGTCACGTAATCATCAACAACACACCTGCAAGATGAAAAAGATCAGATTTTTCAAGAAACAGAGCACAGCGGAGTGCGAGCATAAGTGTCAGTATTCTTGAAATTTGTTGGTTATTCGTACTGGAAACTTGAATTTGAGAGAGTTCTGTTGTAATGGGAGTTGGGTTTGACGTCTAGGAGAAGGTATTCGACCCACCCAACGTCGCCATTTCGACCGATGTTCTTGTTCCCATAGCCGAAAGGGGCGGGTGGACCGGCTTTTTCTTTGATTGTTTGAGGAGAATTGAAGAATTTCGCGGCTTCTGATTCGAGTTCTTTGATGAATTTCAATGAAATCCCATGATTAATGACTTTGAAGAATCCGAAATCTTGACATGCTTTGACAAGAAGGTGTTTTGAGTCAGGTTTTGAAAGGTCAATGAGGGGAATTTTGGGGGAAGTCAAAGGGTTGACTGGCTTCACAAAGAAGTGTTGGATTGTGGGTTTTGATAGAGCCACCATTGTTGATTGTTGATTGTTGATTGTTGATTGTTGATTGTTGATTGTTGTTTGTAGTTGTGAAATTGATGAAATTTGAAAGAATGAATTGGTTTGTATGATGAATTGATGATGAGATATTGAGGAAGAAGAAGGGGAAATGAACACATAACATTGGGTAGTTGCTTGGGTATTTGTAGGAGAGGAGAGGGGAGAAACATATTGTTGAGTGGATGAAAGAGAGGTGGGGAAGTTTTTATTATTTTTATATATTTTTTGACCTTTTGAATTGTTCTTTATCAAATATTAGATTGTTACTCTATACATTCAATAGATTTTTTTATTTTTATAAAAATCTAGAATATCCATGTAGCCCATCAAACTATCAAAGACCTTACATTGTGTTCATATGTGATTTTACTTTAGTTTATTTTTATTGTAAACAAACATGGATGGGGAATATATTAATTTGAGTTGATTACTATTTATATTCATGAGTTTTTTTAATTATATTTCAAGTGTTTGTAGCCTAGACTATAACATTCTTTAAGTTGGGCGGGTTTTTTAATCTTTGAGTGTTCTTCATTTTATTTTTTTATTTATTTCTTTGGCGGGGGATTAAAGATGGCGGTGATGGTGTAGGCATGATGGTGGTGGTCGATGGGTGGCGCACACATAGGGAGATAGAATACAAAGATAAAAAGGGGGTGAAGGTGGGTGTGAGGTGAGTTGGTTTAGTTGTTTTGTTTTTCTAATAATAACAAGATAATTGTATTTTAAGTCATATATTTAAAACAAAAAGAAATTTTCAATCTCATTTTTTAATGAACTCAAATAGATTTAGAAAAAAAGTAGATGTAAGAATACAAATCAACTTTTTAAAGTCTAAGATTTAAATAGTTGATATTAGAAATCCACAGGAATACAAATAGTAATTTATTCTATTTAATATAACCGGTTTGATTGATTCGTCTACATTTATATTAATTGATGTTATAGACCGAATAATTTTGAATTTGACGGGTATTTGGAGGTCGATATTGATAAAAAAAACCCTACCACTGACGCATATGAGTCATTGAAGTATAAGATCAATCAATTTGATAAAATACCTGATGAAACCAATTTGATTTTGATTACATGGTGGTTCTGTTTATTAACATGATGGGTTGGGTTGGGTAATCGGTTAAAATTTATTTTGGCTTGGGCTAAAACTTTTAAAAAGTCTAGACGTGAGCAAAACATACTTACAGACATCATATCTGTTTATTTATAGTTAAAGAAATCAGTTCGAAAAAAATATGTGATAGTCTATGTGGATGTGATATGCTAGAAGGATGAAGATTTAACTTTTCATATATAGGATAACTAACCACATTTGAATGTTTCTTTTTCACAAATTGAGAGTCCCACGTAGGTAACATGAGTTAAAAAGTTGTAAAGAGTTTTTATAGTAAAAAGGATAAAGGCTAACTTAGTCATGTTTTTATATATGTACCGTCTAACTATATATTATGCTTTATAATAGAACTAGTGGTTGCCGCAATTGAGCGAGTTGTGATGGGAATTTCGTATGTAAGATAAACTGTAAATTGCTAAGCATTTAATAATTGTTAAGTGCTACAAAAACATTAAGTATTAAGTTAATAAGTAAAAAAAGAAATAAAAATCCTAATTAAAAATAAACTATAACTAAAATGTTACAAATAAATCTTAACATTACAACTATAATAATACCAAACAGTATTTAATTTAAGCCATAATATATTAGTTTTATATTATAACTTTTAAGTGGTTACACATTTCGTAGTGATCTTGTATGTAATGCATTGACCACTAAACCTTTTGTATTGGTGATGTATAAACATTACTCTATAACTAAATTTCAATATACTTTTTCTTATCTTATAAATCTACATATTTCTTTTTATAAGTCTATCTTGTAATTTTTTTCATAGCTATTAAATAGTTGGTTTTCAATATTGAAGTGTAGTTTATTTTGACAACAGATTCTTAGACATCAAATAATAGTTTTTAATATTAATCTTCAATTATTTTGACTATATATTTTTAATAATATCATAGGAACAAACGAATAACTATAAACCCCTAGAAGATGAAAATGCTTCGGTAGATCCTTATATGGTTATGATGAACAAAGAGCATAATGGATATTGTAGACTATATGGTAAAGGTATTACTAATAAATTGTTGAAAAAAGTGGATGGTGGTGATACATCATACATGATTCCAAGGGACCTTATGGACTCATTCAAAGCAAGTGTTGAAGTTGAAAAAAACCGGTTGAAGACCAAGTTAGAAGCTGGACGAAAAGATACAGACAACCAACGAGAAAACTTTGAAGCTATGGTGCGAAAGCTTATGGAGCAACTACCTCTTGGAGTTCAAGAGTATTTAACATGAGTGGGAGGATCTAAGTACTTTTTATAATTGTAATTTGCAACTTTGTTTTAGCTAGTATTATTTTCAGTTTGAACATATATGTTAAAGTGCATCATACGACCATCTATGATATCTATATTATTATTGTTATGGCATAACTTATATAGTAAAACATATTAATAGTAATTGTAGTGCTTACAATGGTGCTATAAGGTTGTATTTGAGTGTAAACAAAGTTGCATTTATTGTAATTAAAATTATAAAAAAAAAGTGGCATCTACCTTATAAAACGTTACATTTTTTATAACAAAAATATAATAATGGTTGTATAAGAGTATGGAAAAGGTTGCATTATTGTAAATAAAGCTACAATAAAGGTTGCATTGTTATGTTAAAAAAGTTGCATTTATAAGTTAAAAAAGTTGCATTTGAATGTTTAAAAAGTTGCATCATAAAAAAGATGCATTTGAATAATACAAGCAACTTTTTTAGAAATGTTGCATTATGTAACAAAAAAGTTGCTTTAGGTCTAATGCAACTGCACCTGATGCAACTCTAGGTAAAAGGTTGCTTTAGGTGTAATGCAGCTTTTTTAGGACCTAATGTAATATTTTATCGGGGCTGCATTAGCCTTCTTTTGTTGTAGTGAGCGCAATGGACATTATACTTTTATTTTTATCATAACTTTTGATTAATTGATATTAGCCATTTAATTTTAGTATCTTAAAGATTTGTCACTAAATTTTTAATAGTAAAAATGTGTTTTTTAAGCTTGGTCACTAATGTTTAAAACTTTTGAGTTTATAATTTTCGACAATAATAACAAAATAAAGCAGCCTTCATGTGAGATATTGACTAGACACCCAATGTATGGTGTGCAACTTTACCCAATAAAGTTTAGGATTTTAGAGTCTGTGCAGGACCGGTGAAGGGGGTCACTTACAACACAACAACACAAAGAGGAGAGTAACTAAACTTAATCAAACAGTGAACTGGATTAACCACAATATATGATACTAAGAACACAAGTAATTTAGTAAGAGACAGAACAAGAGAACAAGATACACAAGTGTATGGTTTTCAA
>BJCM01008533.1:3038-19388 GCA_018326385.1 Flaveria bidentis
TATCTCAAGTTGAAAAACCTAATATTCAGTGGCCAAAATCTTTTCATAGGTATGTCAACTAATCTAGAACTTTGTGCTTCTAAGAAAGTCTGGCTTCATTCTTTTTTAAGTTTTTATAAAAATCAAATATACAGGTACAGAACATCACTAATTGACAAAGTGGAGGCATTGCACACATGGCAGAACAAAGTATCACCATGCATCTCAAGACACATATCTACTAAATCATTTGTTGAAGACTTGGTTTCCCCGTTGTTGCATATTTTGTCTCCACCTACTTTAAGGCCGGTAATTTACTTGTATTCAACTCTTCTTTTTACCGTTAATTTTTTTAGAACAAGGACCTTACAATATAGGATAGTAGCAAGGCAATGTATTTACTAGAGGTGCCAAAATGGATGGGTCGGGAGAGTTGGGTAATGCGTCAAAACAAACAACTTTTGGTAGTTGGTTTGGCTTACTGGAACAAATTTATTATGATTGCTTAGTGATATGATTACAACTGGCAATTTTAAGAAGTGGTTTAGGAGATTGTACACAATTATATCTATACACATTTAAAAATAATTCATACTATGCGTAAGAGACTTTGCTATTATGCACCTTTTTTCACAATTTTTTTGTAAAAAGCTTTTGCTATTATGCACTGTTTTTTCCTCTATAATTACACAACCCGCGATTCCCTCTCCAATATAGGAGTGTGTTAAGCAATAAACAATAAAATAGATGTAGGTGAAATGATAGTGTGATTGAGATTTGAGTCTATGTTCTCAAATTGTGTAATAACACTTGTAACATTAGTTAAAATGAGTTAATAATGAATATTAACTGCAGGATAAATCACCTATTATAGTGAAGACGAAAATACAATATGTATTTTGCCTTGAAATAATTATAATATGAACACGAAACTAATTATTATCTAATTTAGACCAGTAAAGTATTTGAATAGGCAAACAAAAAAATCATGTTATACTCATATATTTTGAGATACAAACTACAATATATCAGAGTATTTATATTTATAAAAATGTATGTGATGGAGTCTAGATGAAAAAGCAGGCAACCTGATTGATAAAGTAGATAAGTAGGCCCGATTCTAGAGGGGCTTAAGTCTCCAATTACATAAATATTAACAAAACAAGAACATGAACATCAAAACAAATGACATAGCCTGCTACAAAACACGTTTCTGGACTCTAACTGCTCCTGAAATCGTGCAAGGGAAGTGCTCCCTACTCTTCCGTTTGCCTGAAAGTGATGACCCAAAGGATCCAGCCAAGTTCTGAAAATACCCTCCAATTCCCTCATAGTGGAGCTACATCTCGTTTCTTCTTTCTTAAATACACTTTTACTGGGATCGTATCAGTATGTATGTTTGTTAAACTATGGAGACTCTTAACCTGTTTAATTCATTTAAACCGTCTTCACTTTTATTTTTATTTATTAAATTTACCTATGTTTTCCATTTGAATTAAAACAAAACCCAAACCCACCCATTTACAAGTAGAAGGTTCTAAATTTGTCACCTTTAATATTTCACAATTAGTTGCATCAATGATTTGTTATCTCTCACTGCTGTCAGAAATAGGGGCGTTCATGTTATACTTAGCCAGTTTTGACGAAAACTCTGGGTCGAATTGTTAACTACGCCACTACGGTTCGGAAAACGGCAAATCAAATCGGTTAGGTTGGCTAGAACAGCTAAACAGGCCAAAATGGTTTGGTTTTAGTGGTTTGAAGTTTGAACTGTATTTTTTAAAAAACCGTTAGTTTCTATTAATTTTTTTAATAATAAAGATGATTTGTGATATGATACATATGCATAGCTATGCATTTCAAAACTTGTATCAATTTGGATGGTTTGGTTAATTTCAACGGTTATAAACGCCCCTAGTCAGAAAGGCAGTTGGGAATTGTTATCTTCTACACGCTTATCATATTATGATCCCTTTTTTTCTTCATAAAAGCTATGGTTGATCACTACTGTGCTGCTTTTTCAGGTGGCTTTACATTTATTATCAGAAAAAGAGAAGAATGAAATGGCTCAGCTGGTGAGGACCATGGTGTCATATGCCATAACATACAAAAACAAAAAAATCGATCCATTACCTGGAAAACTAAGACACGAAGCATCAATGAACACCCAAGTTCTCTCATTTGATCCCCCAATTGGTGACTTCGTAAATTTTAAGGTTAGGGTTCACTTTGCATGACAATCTAAACTATAAAGTTTTTGATGCCTAATTTGCGGTAATTTGTTGCAGGGCTACAGTTCTAATCATTTCATCCTTGCCTTAGCTGTGAAGCAGGTTCTATTTCATGAGGTAAGCACAAGAATTATCTTTATAAGCTACCATGACTGGGTAGGGGTGTTCATCGAATCATTTTAACCTTTTAAACCGAAATCCCATTAGAATTTGACAGCCGATTCGAAGTTGAATTTGTCTGAGTTGGGTTGATTCAAATAAAACCCAATTACGAGAAACATAAATAAAATAAATAATATACATAAAATAAATAAAAGTATGTGTATATTACTCCTATATTAATTAGAGACGGACATGAACGGTTATAATAATAATTAAATAATAATAATAATATTTTATTAGATTATATAATGAAAATAATCAAAATAATAATAGAATTTATTTAGTGAATTATATTTATTTATTGAATTCAAATCTTACGGGTTAACTTTGACCCTTTTAAGTTTTAAATGTTTCCGATTTATTTTAGTACAATTATAAATTCAAAAATTAATTTTTACGTTCTTATATATATACGTGTCAACACGAGTAGGGTATTTCCTTGCATGTTTATATATACGCTTTGGTATGATCTATATTTTAACGTTCGCCTACGTATTGACGTAGGTTATATTTAGAAATAAGTCATGCGAAATATATAATGTTTTCATTTGATGGTAAATACAAGTTACTCCACGTTTCAACATAAATAAAGTTCGAAAATGAGTCGGTACAATTGTAATCTATATGTTTTTTATATACGTTTTTACATGGTCTACATTTTCATATAATTTTGTTTGGAAAAGAGACGGTTCAAGTATAAAGCATTTTTGTTCAACGGTATGAATTCAAGTTATTTTACAGTTCGACGCAAATTTCGTCCGCCGCAACGGTATGAAGTCGGGTTGATTGTTAATCCATACTTTATCACGGCGTATGCTGCCGCCGCAACGCCCGGCCGGCGAAAAACTAGTTTACAATAAATAAAAAATTGTTATATGATTTACATTTGGAATCACAAATGCGAATTCAAATCAGTTGCTAACCTGATTAACCAAATTCAAATTCGTAATCTGAATTCATTTTGGTTTAAAATTTGGTATTGTGAAGTCTGATTTGAATACTGAACAACCTTACCTTGTGGGACCTAAACCTTCAGCAATTGGCTTGTTATCATGTATCAACATTCTAAATATAGGTTGAAAAGCAAAAGATACTACAAACTAGCCTTGGCAATTCAAAGGATGGGAATGAAGGAACATATCTTTCCGGGAAAGAGAAATTTAGTAAACCTGACCGTGCACCAGAAAACACCACAAGTATCAGCAACTTAAAGAATCCATCTGCTCCCAACCGATGTGAAACACGTTCTCCTGCTAATACTATAGTCTCTGCATCGACATCTGGTAGAAATGCCACACCATCCAGTGAGATATCAAAACCCTCAGAAACTACTAAGAAGAAATCAAATGGCTCCTTTAACTTCTTTGAAAAGTAAGTTTTGTTTTTTTACCCTGTTAACATTGTTAAGTTTCTGCTGACAAGGATATTCAAAGGCTAGCTAACATGGTTTTATGTGCTTGTGCTTGATCAAAGCTTGAGTTTTGGGCCGGATCAAGACTATTAGGGGACTTAAGACTTGAGAGAACTCTTAAAGTTTATATATTACTATTTTACCTTTTAATCTTGAATTTTCTTGCAGAATGTTTAAAATCTGCTTACAATATATAAATTGTCGTTCCTTTTCAAAACCAGTTTAGTAAAAAACTTAAAATATATCTAGAGTGAGAGACGGGACGATGCAGGCCTGAAATCATTACTTTAGCAGCTTTACCCTCGAGCCACCCTCGAGCCCTAGTAGTAACCTCATAACAAGCTGTTGAGTTCTTTCGCATAATCTCATCCTGTATATGATTCATGTAGTCATCTGCTTGCTACAACATGAAAAGTGTGTGCGTGTGTGTTTTCCAATGTTGGTAGTCAAACAAGTGTCACACAGGAATATAATTTTTATTTATTTATTGTGGCTAATAATTATTTTAAATTAATCTGTAAAACCAGGTTCAGAAAAACAAGTGCCAACGGTTCTCAAATGACTGAAACTGTGAAGAAGGTTCCTGCAACATTGGAGAGAGATTCACGTCTGGTGTTGTTCAAGTTTAATGAGGTAACCAACAAACCGTCTGATATTCTGTCTTTCTGGCTTATAGTATCAATGCTTGACCAGGTATCTTGGTGTCAATGCAGGGATTCACAAATGCAGTTAAAAGGCCAGTTCGCATGCACGAGTTCTTAACATGACAATTGTATTTCTGCTATTTTTGACAATTCTTTTTCTTTTAAAACCGTGGAATTATATAGAAACTTACTTGTATCTAGTGTTGCTATGAGTTTTAGATCTTATGACAACTTAGTTGTTTTTAGTAACCAAAGTTTTAAAATTTGTAGCGACTAATTAGTTATGATTACAAATACTAAACGTGACCTGATGAGAGGTAATGTAAGCTGTTGGTAGGGATGGCAAAAGAACTTGACACCAACAACCAGAAACCATAAAAAATCAAGACAAGTAATCAAATGTATTTGGGTATGAGACCAGTTTTAATCTCTTGTGATGACAGCCATACGATGTATCCAGTTAACGCTCGCTTTGATCTCTTGTTTTCAAATACTTATACTGCTACCCTAATGAAATTGTGCGATTTGACTCCATACCTTTCATCTCCCATGTGCAACACGTTTTGACCGCTAATCTGTGATCGCCTTTCAACCACACTCTACACCTTTCATCTCCAATAGCTCTTGACCATTGTTATGCAAGAAGTACAAGCAACTCCCTATAAGATTTTCTTTAATCGCTGAAACTCTCCTTGATGGGTGCATGAGTAGCTGGTAAACTCAAAATGTTTTATTACAAATTGAATAGATATGATCTTTAAACATTCTGATTCGTCACATTTACGTGTAAAAGATAATTTTTAAAGGTTTTCTTTTTTTATCTATTGTATCACATAATTTTTAAGAGGTTTCTATAGTTTCTTCCTTGGAAAAGATAACATCGCTATAAACATCCAAACGAAGTCCTAAGAATCCGGTGATATAAACATGTCATGTCCTACTTGGATGCACCTCGACGATGATTAATAAACAATTTGATCATCCCCTCAGGGATCGTTGGGCTCGATAGTGTCAAAATACGTAGGAAGTAACCATAAAACCGAATTCGTCATTTGTTTATATTTTTAAGACGTTAATTTTAGATTGCTTGTACGAGATCACTTTTCATATATATTTCATCAAAAATATATATCAAATAATTAAACTCTTGAATTGTTAACAATCTTGTTTTCTAAAAATATAAATAGTCAAGTTTGACTTTTTAAAAAAAAGAAAATATCACAGAATAGTAACCAAGTTTCAAAAGTGTTCTAATTTAGTCACTCATGCATATTTTTCTCAAATTGGACCTCTAAACGATCAAATCGAGTCATTACCAAATTTTATTATGACAAGAAAGTAATGATGGAAAATAAACGGGAGTTAGAATTTTCAATATATAAAATTATATTAAAAAATAAAAAAAACATGTTAGTTAGAAAAAAATAAAAAAAAAGTGCCTAAAATTTACGTCAACGTTCTATATCAGCATCAAAAGATAGAAAAAATATAGTCTAACTGAATCCAAAAGTATAACATGCTAAAAAATATGTTATGACTTTTAATTTGTATAAAATATAAAAATGAGTGATCTGATTGGAACATTTTTAAAATTTGAGTTACTTAATTGGAACACTTTTGAAAGTTGGTTATTATTTTACAAAGTTATTCCAATTAAAAAAATAATTTTGTTATGAAAAGTAAATATAAAAGGAGTCGGTGATGTGAAAATGTAGAAATGTATGGAAACAATGTAACATTAGAGAGAGAAAAGGAATGTTTTTAATAATAAATGAAAATATAGTATCACAATTAAGATTGTGCGTTTGCAGATTCATCCTCGAAGATCAACTTCAACCAAAAGTGATAAAATCCCTCATGATCCTCTAATACACTCAACATGCATGTATTACTATTAAAAAAGATTCGTATTATATTGTTTGCATTGACACGTATGTTCTTGTTCAAATTATTCTTGCTATAGATAGGGTAAACCGTAAACGTACCTACATGCTAAACGTATCCCCTTCTTCCTGTGAAGTAATAGTTAATAGATAAAATGATTGATTTAGTAAAAGTAATGGAATTAAGAGAGGATGTGCTACATGTAACACAACTATGTGTTTTATAAAAGAACCAATCAAAAGTTACAATGTTGTAGAACATCACCTATCTTTGATTGTTTGTGTCATATTGTGTTGTTACAAGACAACGAAACTGTGTTTTGTTCATTTCAGTTAGTGCCTGAGTTGGTACAACATTTGGTGAGTCATGCCATCTCAACATCAGCCAGGTTTTTAGGGTTTATTGCACAAAAAAGTAATATACTTTTAGGGTTGATTAATATACTTATAATTTATTATCTTATATACAGATTATATACAACTGGAAAAATAGTACATGTACATTTGTCTATATTTTTACTGTTTAATTAAACAATTTATTTTTAAAATTGACGCGAGATATAATGGTGATCTTGAACATTTCAATCATAAGAAAAACACATGTGATTTTTTAGATTATAGCAAGCCAATAGCCCAATAGCATTAAATGGTGAGGGAATATAATATTGTTACCTCAAACAGCATACAAGTCAACAAAGTTGGTTACAGTGATGAATGACTTGAGGAGTAACCTACGGTAAATTCCCAACAATTCCCAGAAAATAATTTCTCAAGAATATTTTTTTACATTGTTTGAATCATTAATACATGCCACTTGATGAGATTGATTAACCTGATAAACTTAATATGAAGTGATATAGAACATTGGTGTTTTCTTAATATCAGTTATTTTTGTTATAACAGTTCACTTGTACTGTAGTTTTTTGTTAGTTTTATGTTTTATCTTAATTGTAATATTTTTTGTTAAAATACGAAATAAAAAGGTAAAAAAAATGGTAGCATATTGAAACGCTCTCTAATCCATCTGAAGTTTTTTTCAGATCCAATCTCGGGTCGATCATGGGCCATGGGTGTTGATTTCTAGCTTTTATATATTTATATTATTTTCTGATTTTTTACTTGTGTTCATTCCCTACCAAATAAATAAAAAGGTATTTGTTTAAAGAGTTTGGTGGTTATCTACCAAATACCGTTTGGATTGTTAAGAAGCAGGTCATCTAAATACCTAATCACATTTGTTTTGGTGATCCCTCCTTATACCCAAAATATTATTATTTTTTTTCAAAAGTTAAAATAAGAAATTAATATATTTATGTATTTATATGATATATATGATATATATAATATATATGATATATATGATATATCAAGTAAAGGTTCCGATGAAAATTGTGTAAACAAAACATTTTATGTTTTAAATTTAAAAATAATAATCGATTAAGATATGTCTCTCTTATTTCTTTCCAATTCAATGTATCATGATCTTTCTCTTTCTTTGTTTGTTCCATGATCTACGGCCTAAGGGTATGGGTGATAAAGGATTTATGGATTGAGTTAAACCAAGAATTTAATATAAACTCAAACACATCTTGAACATAAAAATAATGTTAAACACGTATATATGAAAATGACATGCGTATTCATGGGTTGACATGAATGTCACATGTTTACCCGTACACTTTTCATTTTATTTTACTTTTGAATATTAATACTCTAAGAAAATGTAAATCTAGACAACCATAATTAAACAATTAAACTTGATGTCCTATCATTAAAATTTTGTACTTATTACCCGATCAGTTTAAGTTATTACATAAAAAGATATTAAAAAATTACAAAATAGATTGAATTAAAACAATCAACCCATGAACCCATCAGGTTGAACACGAACTTTTAGCTAACGATGATTGCGGATTCAATCTAAAACAGACTAAAATCTGTTTAGACTAAACTTAAACCCATACCCACAAATTTCGTATTAGTTTATCTTGCTAAATATTCACTCGTAATAAAAACCAAAAAGACCACCAATTATTCAATAATTGAATAAATCTCATTTCAAACAAAAAAATGCTATTTCTTTCTTTTAAAGTAGGAAAAGTAGGTTACCTATGAACAACAACTCCTCAAAACCGAGTTAACTCAGTCATACAAATTCCCCTATATATAGAACCATAGAACCTCCATACTCTCCAACAAACCAAACCACAACCTCAAATATTCTTTATCTACTCAAATTACTCTAAGAAACCATCAAATCCCCATAAAACCACAAATGGCACAACATCAAAAAACCAACACAATCTTAATGATCCTAGTGATCACAATGGCTGCCCTATATGGAAGCTCAATGGCTCAATCTTCAGGGTGCACAAGTGTTCTAATTAGTATGTCACCATGCCTAAGTTACATTTCAGGCAACACATCGACGCCATCATCATCATGTTGCACCCAACTGGCTAGTGTGGTTCGGTCACAACCACAATGTCTGTGTCAAGTTCTTAATGGTGGTGGCTCGTCTTTGGGACTTAACATTAACGAAACTCAGGCTCTTCAGTTGCCTCAGGCTTGCAATGTCCAGACACCTTCAATTAGTCAATGTGATGGTAATATTTTTAACATTTAATTAGTATGTTTTGTTTAAATTACTATCAGGTTGTAAAAAATTTGATGTTAGAAATTTATTATTAAAATATTATGATATAATTTAATGAGAAATTATCTAAAATAATCACCTCTAAGTGAAGAAAAGTCAACTGGTTATTTGTGACATCTCTAAAAATAAACATATTAGTTGATTCAAATACAGTTCTGTAGATTCAATGTGAATATGGGCCGGGTGGTTAACATGGTCAAAGGGTAATTTTGTATGTATCAAAACGGGTCGGGTCCAAGGATACTTTATCTTGAAACAATATTATTTTTTAAATTCTTTGAGTGTAAAATATGCTTAAAGATCACATTGTTTCAGTAATGATCTAAATTCTTCAAAACAAGAATTTGGGAAGTTTTAAACTTTCAGGTTTGACCCATTTGTTTTCAACTAATTGTTTACTTTACTCGTTTGACTCATTACATATAACATAACCCGAATCGATTCATTCATAAATAAATGAGTCAATATACAACCTTATAAAATATACAACCTTGTTGATTAATTATTCTGTGTTTTTAAATTGGCCAGCTGCTTCTCCAACCGACTCTCCTACAGGAACAACACCTACTTCTTCAGGATCCCCTTCGGGTACTGGAACCGAAACAAACACTGTGCCATCAACAGATAACGGTTCTTCGGATGCAATTTCAACAAGACTCGCAACCATGCCTATAATATTCTCAATAGTTGCTGCCACATATTCCATGGTGTTCTAAGTTATTTACAACTATATCACGCATCATTATGTTATTTTTCATGATATTTGGTTATTTTCCTTTGATTCTTGTTTTCTATTTACTTTTTCACATACTTGTGATTTTGTCCTAGGGACATCCTATGTACGAAATTCTTTATGGCCAGTTTGTATTGTTTTGAATATATATGATATTTTTTATACAGTCTCGTGAATCTAGACTTGAAAGGATAGTTTCATATCAACAATAAACCGTAAATATTATTAAAATGCAAGAAACAAAAAAACAGACTCGCGATGATCATTGGGTCAAAAGTTTCTCTACATTCACATCTTACAATCTACATACAAAGAAACCCCGAGAACCCTGACATAACACGAGTACACCAATAAAACCATCATATTAGTTGTACACGTTTGTTTGCTAGTCCAATGCAAAGTCAAAATCAAATTTCATATCCAACAGATCAATGTTGGAGTTGACATTAAGCCAACCTTGACCAAAAGTTAATTAGGTTAAACAAGATAATTATTGACCTCCAATTCTTGTATGGATATTTGTTTTTCTAGGAAAAAAAGCATTTAACTATATGACACTATGTAATAAGCATAACTGTGAACTTTCATTGTCGTTGCTTTAGGAAGCATATGATACTTTTAAGGCTAAAAAGTACTCTGTTTGACTCTAAAATGTCAACCCTGGGCATTTTAGAAGCTTCTTGGCCTTGATAAAAATAGGAATTAGCTCAGATACCAATGATTTGAAGTTGAAATTATGAAACTGATAAAATGTGAGCTAACTATTAGTTTGGGAGCTAAGTATCCATTAATTAACAATCAAACTTAACTAATCCTTTATACTCTTAACATTCCAACGTTCTCATCCGGCTAAACATACAACTTGAAGCGGATAAATGTAGTTGGAAGATTAAATCCGAAGCACAACTCTAAAGATCCGCATATCCAAGATTATTGACCAAAGATGTCAAGTACCAATATATGAATACGTCCTATTTAACACCCTTAGCACTTGATAGTACGGATCTATAGCTATATGTATCTCTAGATGAGAAGTCTGATAAAAGGAAATAACTTCATATAGATGAGAAACGAGAGGATTATATACATGTGACTGGTTGTATATATGTCATGTCAAGTTGCGCTTACATTTTATAAAAGTTAAATGATAATCAAGCAAATTATATTACCCTGTATATTAAACAAGAAAGTGAATCAACAATGGTGTTTCTTGTGTTAGTGGTTTGGCTATAAAAATTTCTAGGGTTTGCATTTTACCCTTCCCTCAAATGAGTTTATAGCGACAAAAAAGAAGGTATTCACCCATTTCATATTCCATTTTATTTTTAAAAAGAGAGATGGGATTTGACTAACACAAACACAACTAATGTGACAACACACCTCACTTATAAGTAAAGACGTTACCAAGTTGTATGAACCTTTTGCCCCTTATGCACACATGTACATATTAGTGGGTGGTGTGTAGTAACAATTTTATATGAATCCTAATATACAAACATCACACTTTATAAATCAACACCCCCTATATGTCTCGTATAACACCATACACAACATATAGAGTCGAAGACACTGAAAACGAGGAAAATTCAGAGGGGGCTGTCAATGAGTAATACGTCACGTATAGACCTATACAACCCCATATACGACACATATACAAATTTTAACACTAATTACGAGGAAAATCTCAGGGGTCTATCAGAGATGTTATACACTCTGTATAGGGTTATATGACTCGTCTATACGATACGTATGATACTATACGACCCGTATAAAAGGTTTGATGTGTTAATTTATAATAACAGGGTGTCTAGATATCGTGAACATGTTTTATCTTTGCATAAAATATTAAATCGTGGGGAGATGGCTTGGGGAAGAAACACTACCAAAACACTCGGGTCGGGTCATTGAACCTACAATATAAATACAAAAGGCAATACTTTACCTCTCAACGGGTAAACGAATCGCAACCCAAAATCCCCAAATTCCCAACCACCGGATATCCTAGATCACCGTGAAATCTCACCGGCGATCGCCACCGTCGACGGCGTAACGATGGCCGGACTATCACTGAAGTGCGGAGACTGTGGAGCTCTACTGAAATCTGTTGAAGAAGCTCAAGAACACGCAGAACTCACTAAACACACCGATTTCTCTGAATCCACCGAAGCAGTTCTTAACCTAGTTTGCTCCACATGCGGCAAACCTTGCCGATCGAAAACGGTATATGATGATGAAAATATGTAATTCTGATTGTTTATTCATCAATTTGTTAAATGTTTTGTCTTTGATGTGTTTGTGTTGTTAGGAGAGTGATCTGCACACGAAGAGGACTGGGCATACTGAATTTTCCGATAAGACGTCGGAGACGGCGAAGCCTATTGCGTTGGAGGTTGCTAAGAGTGAGAGTAGTAATGATGTTGATATGCCGGATGCTGGTACTAGTGGTGAACCTGAGGGTATTGTTCATTTGCCTCTTTTGTTCTTGGTTGTATTGTGTATTTGTGTGCTATAGTGCTATTACTTAATTAAATGAAACTCTTTTGATTTTGGTGTTTAGGCAATTTGGCTTGAGATTGTTAGAATTAAGGGGCAGTTGATTGCTTAATTGCTTAGATATTGTTATCTAGTGAGTTTGTAATCTTGATTTAGATAAATTGTTGTGCAACTAGTTTAATAAGCAAGCATCTTTATCCGAGCGGCAATGGTCTTCATATTGGAGCCTCAGAGGAAGATATATATGGTGTTGTTTTTGTCTTTATGGGTCTCAGCATTCATGAGTGTTTAAATCTAACTTCTGGTTTCTCACTGTGTCTACTGTAGAAATGGTTGTTCCTGATGTTGACGCAAAACTGCTAGAGGAGCTCGAATCAATGGGTTTTTCAAAAGAAAGAGCTACTCGGGCTCTCCATTATTCTGGTGAGTGGGCTGAATCGTTGAAGCCCTTCGTTAGAGATGCCTTTTTAGACTATTTCTGTTAATGCTTATGTATTCTGAAACTTGAATAAAGTTGAAATGTGTAATAGAATGGGAGTTTATATTATGTAATTATTTCATCCTTTTGGTGTAGTTTCTTGCCCTAATTGAAAAATGGTGCATGATCTTTTTGGGTTTTACATAGTATTGGTATTACTTTCATCTAACCATTTTTTTCAGGTAACTCAAGTCTTGAGGCTGCTGCGAATTGGATCGTGGAACATGAGGAAGATGCTGACATAGATCAGATGCCTTTGGTATTTTTACCCTATTACTCTTATACCTCACTCACATTTGTGTCTGTGAAGTTTGACCAGTAATGTATTTAATCCTAGAGTTAGTTAATTATTATTTATTACATGCATGACTTGCTAATGACTGTGCCTCAAAAGGTTTTTGGTGATCTTCTGGAAGCAATATTGATGAATTATGTAACCCAACACAAAATTAATGCAGGATGCATTAATACTTTTTACCATGTTGTGCAAAACCCAAATATATTTTTCTTACCATGTTTTATGTTACTGTCTGCTAGGTGTCTGCTAAGAGTAAATCAGAGCCTCCCAAGCCTTCCCTTACTCCTGAAGAAAGAAAAGCAAAAGCGCAAGAGCTAAGGTATGATTTTATTAATTTCTTTTTTTTTACATTCAGTTGATAAAATAAGCTAGTAGGAAGCAAGAGTAGGAGGGCAGGCATTGAGTAATTTTTTATCATTTTTTTAGCCTGTAGACAAGAGTTATACAACTATACTCAGTTATTGCGTAATAAGAACCTTTAATAGTTTAAAATTTTGTTGAACTACCTTCCATGAGAGTGGTCTGCCTTTATTTTACTTAATTACTCATAGTTTTGTCCTTGTATTTTTAAGGGAACGAGCTCGCAAAAAGAAAGAAGAGGAAGAAAAGAGAATGGAAAGAGAAAGGGAGAAGGTAATTGTTTTTTTTTTGTTTAAAGATAAATACTCACAAAAGTCATCTTAAATTTATAAAATGCATACTCAACTATTTGCTTAATTGTTGTTTACGGAGTGATCATCTGTTAGTGGTTTTTTTTATTACATCATTCAATTAGAACGTAGTATTTTCTTTCAACTAAGTGGAACATATTTATCTCTCAAGTATCTTGAATCATTTAGTTGTATCGGAACATAAATGCTGTTTATAACATTTTACAAAGCATAGCAGTCAGAGGCGAGCAAGGTGTGCACGCCTAAGCTCCCAGGCGCAGGCCGCGTCCCGTCGCAGCAAAGCGTCTTGTGTACACCAAGGCTCGCAAGCGCACATTTTGGCTAGATTTCAGCCAGATTCTGGCCAAAACTGGTCTGAAACATCTAGACTGGTTGGAAGCATCTGAACATTGTCTGAAACATCTAAAAATGTTCTGGAACATGTCTAAACTAGCATAAACCATGTCTAAAACCCCTAAAAATGGCATGTTTATACTGTGCACCTAGCTTAAAAAAGCCCTTACTTTTAAGCGCATTGCGCCTAGGCAAGGCACACCCTTTGTGCCTTGTGTTGCCTAGTGCCCTTGAATATGTAGCTACAAAGTATCTTCATTATATGCTTTTACTGGATTGAAGGAAGGAAACTTTAATATTATGCACATTATATATCACTTGATGGTATACTTAGTGGTAGCATGGCTAAGTATTGACATTCTAATCCATATCCAAACATGTATGAAATCTTGTTTTTTCCTTTTTATGTTTCTTTTATATGACATTGTATATTTTCCTTTAGGTCTATACCTACTTTATTTCTGTAAGTAATTAATTGACAACAGATTTTGTGAGTATTCCATGATTGTTCAGTGGCTGTACCTACACCCAAATATATATCATCAACATCATAATGCAAGTAACATAAATTTAACTTATTTTAGGAGCGAATTCGAATTGGTAAGGAACTACTTGAAGCAAAGCGTATGGAGGAAGAAAATGAAAGAAAACGGTACATGATCATTTTATCTCTCTTTAAAGCTAATTTTCTTTATATTGTAACTGGAAACCTTATTTTTTCTTTTTTGGTATCTTGCAGTATTGTAGCCTTGCGCAAAGCAGAAAAAGAGGAGGAGAGAAGAGCTAGAGAAAAAATCCGACAAAAGTTGGAAGAAGATAAGGTCATGAAAATGCTTGTTTGGTCTCTAAAGGACATTTTCTAATTGATCTTTCTGGTAGCTAACACTTGGTTAGCTTTTAAAATTCATATTATGAATTTAATCTTTACTATATTTTTATTTGATGCAGGCGGAAAGGAGGAGGAAGCTTGGATTACCTGCAGAAGATCCTACTGCTCCAAAACCTCCTGCACCTGTAGTGGAAGAAAAGAAGGTATCACCTTTATTAATCCCAGTATAAATATGTTTTGTGCTTCTGTTATGAATTTTAAATTTTTAAGAAGATCGCTTCTCAATCCCAAGCTAAAATTTGTTATCAAATTGCACTTTTTTTATTGGTTCATTTTAGAGGTGGCAAAATGGACTGTGTAAGGTTGGGTAACAAGTCAAAATGGGTTGGTCTGAACAAACACTTTTTTTTGGTACAAGTCAGGGTTGGGTTGATCTGAACATATTTTGTCCCTTTTTTTAAAGAAATAGTGTGTCAAAGATGATTCCAAAAATATACTATTTCAATAAGAATCTAACTTTTTTTTAGGTAAAATGATTTACGAGGTGTTATGCAATAACAATACACTTTGAGCGATGCATAGCCTTTTGACAGTTCCTTTTTAGCTAACTTTTCAGCTCAACTATTAGATACATTAGAGATAAGAACCAACCCGAATTGACTCTTTCATAAGTAAGGGGGCGAAATTGTCTTCTCTAGTTTAGTTCTGCAGTTATTCACAGTTTGAGTAACTTGTTCTGTAGGGATACTTGCAAACCAAAACATGTGTTAAATGATTAAATCAAGAATTTTTCTTGGTCTTTGTCACAGAGCTCCTTGCCCATCAGGCCTGCTACAAAAGCAGAGCAAATGAGAGAGTGTTTAAGATCTCTAAAGCAAAGCAATAAGGTAAACAAACTATCAGCTCATAAAATTATCTGCATATTTTCTTTCTTTTTATTGTTTATGTTAATGTAAATAGATTAGTTTAGTTCACCCGGTTATATTAGCCCATTATGTTGGCCCATGGGCCTTAGATTAGGGTTTACCACCTCTATATATTGAGGTGTTTCCTCATTGTAATTAATACATCCTATATACAAATTACTCTCAGTTCCTTTACATGGTATCAGAGCCACAAGGCTCTCGGTACGAATCCTAGTTACGTTACCTGTCCCTGCTCTGCCCCTGTTTCTGATTTCCGGTCAAGAACCTGCTGTCCACACCAAATCTTTTTTCGAGCAACAATTACAACTCACCACTGCCACCATAAGCTTCGCCATCCCCCGATTTGCAAACCCCGAAAAATCGCCGCCTCCCCGCCGCCGCACGCGCCCCCACGCGCCACCGCATCCTCTGCACCGCCCCTCACGCGCCGGCACGTGGCTTCACCTCCGGCGACCCTCTTTACACTGGCGAGCTCGAGATTCAGTTTCCAGTTCATCTGTAAGGTCAATTTCCTGCTTCGACACCTTTCTCGTATCTGCTCCAGGTATAAGCTTGTTTTCAGATCTGTTCGGATTTAATCGATGGCTGAAGAAGTTGTGAAAGAAACCAAATCCGAGTCCACT
>BJCM01008542.1:2882-15296 GCA_018326385.1 Flaveria bidentis
ATATATATTACTTTCTTTGGCGTGCCAAGATGTTATTTAACCTGTCTTTTTTAAAAACAATTTAAAAAGAAAGGGGGATATGTGTTCCTGTAGTAATGTTTGCAAATCCTTGATGACAGCAGTATTAATATATGGTGTTATACCATCATAGGATAGTCCCATATGTTTAGCAATTATTCTTCCCCTCACATTCATTTCTTCTTTTCACATTCTATCATAATGAAGTAAATACTGATATTATGATGGTGGTCAATGGTCAACACGAAGGTCTCAAGGTACAACATCTGATAACTGAATATTTGGTTGACTAATAGTAATAGTATCAGTTCATGATGTTCATCTCACTTGGCTCGAATTGCATTATCATTTGATTTGGATCCCAATTTTGACAAAGAAGCAAGTCAGAATTCTCTGGTGGATGATGATCAAGAACTGAACACGAATCACTCTTGAATGATGGTGGAAGTGGAGGAAGATCGACATCAAGATCAGTTTCAATTTCTTCACCATGTGTGGCCAACGATGATAATGCAGGGACACAGTGATCTTGATCACTGCCCATCTGCAGGTGGAATGGAAAGATCCAATTATTTGGTTGACTAATGGCATCAGTAATCAAATCCATACCCTTCATCTCGTTTGGCTTGAATTCCATTATCAGATTATCTGAATTCTGGTTTTGACCAAGAATAAAGTCAAAGTTAAGGTTTTGATTGCTAATTTTTTTTTGAATTTGATCATAGCTAGGAACATCATTAATCTGTTTATATTTGGGGTTTGCAGCAAGCAGCTTCTTCTTCATGTTGGAATTCCAGAAGTTTTTAATGGCACTATCTGTTCTTCCTGGTAAGTGTTTTGCTATTTCTGCCCATCTGTTATCAAACAAATAACAAAATTAATTAGTAATTTTATTGGAAAAAAACTAATAATTAAAATAAACCAAACATCAGCATCTTATACTTGTTTCCCAAGTTATTGTGTAGATTGACTATGAGCATGGCTTCTTCTGAAGAAAAGTTTCCTTGTCTTAAACCTGGTCTTAAATAATTAATCCATCTTAATCTGCAACTCTTGCCACTTCTTTTTAACCCTGCTCTTTAAAAAAAGATTCAGAAATATGAAAATAAAAACATAGCCTTTTCTGTACATATATTGAATAAAGTCGTATCCTCCTAATCTGTGTTTAAATTTCACATCCGACTCTTATGGTTATGGCCTGAATTAGAGGGGGTGGGGGGAGTCTGTTTACTCTACGGCCTGCAATATTATCTATAAATAAAGGAATCCAACGTCATTGCCTTCACATGTTTTAGATACTCAAAATTGTCACTATTAGAGTAGTGAGTGAATTCAAGATCCTAGTGTTAACTTTTGTTATGAACTTAACTAAAACAGTAAAAACAGTCAACGACTCACCACTTATGATACATTGAGTCGCTCTCCTATGATGCCCACTCAATTTTATATAATTCTTAATCAAATTAAACGTGCATGCATAATATTCCTAACCCTTTTTATAGAATCATAATAATCAAAATTATTAAACTGCCCTAAATAATTGTCAGTAACCAGGTTAATGTTTCTCACTCCATCCTATAACCATTGTCCCTAGATTTACAATTTTAAAATTTGTATAGTAATGCAGATTCTAGTGAAGGATAAAACAGGAATATTGCTAAATTATGGTGAGAGAAAAAGAAAGATCAAGACCAGCAAGTTTAGGAACAACACTCCAAGAACCACGGAGACCACTTGTAGAAATGTGATTAACGAGTTTTTCATCCTCTTCAGGTGACCACAATCCTCTTTTCGGTGAGTTTTTCATGTTTTTCAAATAAAGAATGAGTGGTCATTGGCAAACAAGTATTATATGTATGTGTATATATATATATATTGTGTGTGTGTGTGTAATGATGATGATACTGGCACAAGATAATGTAGGGTGCATAGAAAGGGGTCCTGGTAGTCCTTATTTAAGGGTCCTACATTAGCCAAAGTACTAGATCTCTATTAAGTTTTGTTTATTTTAAGGTTTGAAAGGCATATCTGCAGGACTGCACCTGGCTTGATTGTGGTTCTCGACTTTTTAGCAGGTAATTCTTTCTATTTTATTAATAAAGAAGGATGCTTTTGTTGGAAGGTAAAACAAGATTCTTTGAATTCAATGACATCTGGATAACATACTAACGTCAACAGGCAGGTTAAAACATTTTGAATTGTCGTTATCAGACACAAAAGTAGGAATCAAAGTCACATCTGTAGACAAAGATGGTAGACTTTTGGTAATGTGTCATTTCTAATACAAGTTGCCAAAGAATAGGAGAAAATTTAGTGTTCTTGCTTTTTTAATCCGCAAGCCTTTGAGCGTCGACACTGAATGTATGAGCCCACGTGGCGTCTTTAGGCATTTTTGGGTGCCCCATGTGTGTTCAAGGATGGGTTGGACGGATTATATGAAAAGGGAGGAGGGCGTTTTTGGTCGTGAGAGGAGCAAACCTTGGAGGCGGTGGTGTTTTTTAGGTTTCTGATTGGGGATGCTCTCATTATACATCATGGTGGTTGTAATCCGCTGGAACAAATAGTGGAAAAATGGTTTGTCACTAACTTCCTGTACAAGTAAATAATATTCGAATATTACTTATGTAATCATAAAATAATCGGTTCTCTGTCTTCTTGATGAGAGCTGTGTTCTGCAGGTCAAGAAGAGATGGATTCGCATGAATAGTAAGGTAGCTGCGTATTGAAACAGCTTCTAAATATGTGTGAGACATGCAAATCTTGTCACATTTAAAACCAGTAAGAAATTAAGGCTCTGAATATATATGTCCCCCACCATTTCTCAAGGCTGAGAAGAAGAGTCATGTCATGTCAGTGTTCAGATTTCCATCGGTTTTGATTGCTGGTAACATGTTCTTTTAGGAGGTCTAGTCCATAAACTCGATCGGTTTATGTGGACACAAGAGATGGCTCTCTATGTTGGAATTGTTCTTGTGAATCCGACTAATGTTGTCTTCAAGTGGTGTGTGGTTTGTAAAAGAAATCTAATCACCCATGGCCTTTTGTTCTAGTGTCACTTGGTGTTTATTCTTACGAAATTGGTGGGTTCGGGTCTCACAATGTGGGTAATAGGCGTGTGTGTTTGTCGTTCAAAAGAAAAATATGACATCAAAGATGAGCATGAATCTCCACTTTGTTAAAAGAGAATCCATGTCATGTAGGTTTCTATTAAACGGTTATTTTCATCCATCAACAAACCGACAAACCAAACATACCTGTTGTAACCCAAACCAATTATTCGAGTCAACTTTTCTATTACGTACATAGACCAAAAAATGATATGGGAGTTTGTTGTTGAAATACTTAAGTCTTTGTGAGGGGGAATTAACGGATAAGAGCCCAAGCAAATAAGTCGAATTTTGTCGTGCAATTGAATTTAAGTTAAAATTTGGGTTTTAACACGAAAATCAGCTAGAATAGAAGCAGATAGGAGACAATTTCATGAGATCTAAACGTGAATACTTTGTAATTTAAAAAAATGGGTGACTTTAGAAAGTTTAGGTGTTTTTCGTGGAACTTGTTCACTTAATATAACTCAATTATCTCCAACTAGATATGGGCCATCAGTCCATAATGGTCCATGATGGTTATATAATTATTTAGAGAAAACTATCAGAGTTTAGTAAACATTGTTATCTGGTGTCTAGTATTCTTTCAGTTATTATTATGTGATTCTAACAATTAAATATCACATGATCACTTTGAATGATACGACGGTACGCATTCCCCAATCTTCTAAATCATTTAAGGTATGACATAAGGTTTTTTTAAGGATGGTTATTATAACCATGAATAGTTTTTCTTTGATACAACTATAAGCTCTTTAAGGTGTTTGGGGTTGGTTATCTAAACGGACCCGTGTGGTTTCATAAGTATGAGTGAAATAAGTAATATAGAAAAATGCTTAGATAGTTTGAATGAATAATCACAAACAGCCATAGATTATCATTTGATTTCATAAGTTGTTTCTTGTTTGGCCATGTTTATGTGTAAATAACGTAAAACTTATAAAATTTGATTCAGAAAGCAGTGGAAAATTTATTAGTAAAGCATGAAAGAGTCCGGCCTTATGGTTAAGACTATATAGTATATACCAATAACATAATAAATAAACCATATACGACTGTTGACCCATTTCCAACTACTATTTTAATCATAGAAAAGAAAACCCAAATTATTAAGAGTAGCATTAATCAGAGCATGTCACCAAGGTAGAAGCTCCCAATGTAAATTTGAATAGTTGAGATATCAAAGAATGCATCTATCTTTTACTGGCCCATCACATCTCCATATCACTCTGAAATTACTACAGGCAACTTAGACAAATGTGAATAGTTGAGATGCTAAGGCCAAATTCTAAAGAATATATATATATTCTTTTTAGAATTAAATGAGAAACTTATCAACCATGAGTTATCATTAGCCCAACAAATCTCCACCACCAGGATCCATCAACCTGCCTCAGTCTTCTACATGCAAAACAAAGGCGGCAACAAACCATGGAACAACCGGATTACGACCTCAGCGGGTTTATTGCCAATACCGGGGGCCACAACCGGTGGACAAAAGGGTCATCCTACCGGAGACCGTCCCTTCCTAGGAAAATGCCAATGGTGCCATCAAAAGGGGCACTCCCTCACAAATTGTCCAGTTTTTAAAAAGGTATATCCTAATATTTCTATTCCTCCTTTTAACAAATCTTCACAGGTGAAAGGACCCTAAGCACACATGATGCATATTGGCACAAGCAACACCTGCCCCCACCTGGCTATTCGATACTGGAGCATCTAATCATGTAACTAACGACCTCAACAACCTTTCTCTTCATGCACCGTATGATGGAACTGAGGAGCTTGTTATTGGCGACGGTTTGTCTTTACAAATCACTCATATTGGTCTCACAATTATCCACACCCCACACACATCTTTCATTCTTAAAAACGTTCTTTGTGTTCCTTCTTTATCCCGAAATATTATATCTATATCTCGTTTGTGCCTTGACTATAATTTTCTAATTGAGTTTTGCTCTTTGGTTTTCATTATTAAGGCCGGGGACTCGAAAACTCCACTCCTCAAAGGCACGGCCACTCGCGGGATATATGAGCTTCGCCATCCACCTCCGCCATCCGCTTTCACCATGCAATCGACAACCAGCTCCATGATCTGGCACCATCGCCTTGGTCATCCAAACAATAAAATCTATCAGTTTTATCCTCTTTTGTTTCATTTAATTCTATTTCTCCTACAAATTGTAATTCTTGTTGCATAAATAAGAGCCGTAAGTTGCCTTTTGCTACTTCATCCATGTCTTCTAATGCTCCTCTTGATCTTATAATTTCTGATGTATGGTGCTCTCCGGTTACATCCTTTGACAATTATAAATATTAAATAATTGGTGTGGATCATTATACTAAATACATTTGGTTGTACCCGTTAAAACAAAAATCCGAATCCCTTTCCACCTTTATGTGTTTTCAAAGACTAGTTGAAAACTACTTTAACCGGAAAATTAAACAACTCTTTTCTGATAATGGAGGAGAATACCTCAAACAGCGCCCCCACCTTTCTTCCTCTGGAATTTCTCACCTCACCTCTCCCCCACACAAACCCGAACACAACGGATATGCTGAATGCACACATCATCATATCGTTGAAACCAGACTATCCTTACTCTCCCATGCCAATATATGTATTTACCCCCCCAATTTTGGCCGTTTGCCTTCACCACCGCTGCCTACCTCATAAATAGATTACCAATTCCCACTCTCAACAACTCTTCACCATTCTATCGCTTGTTCAATAAACACCCTAACGACCAAAAATTACGCAGTTTTGGTTGTTTATGTTACCTTTGGTTACGACCCTACTCACCACATAAACTACATGAACGCTCCATCCCGCACATATTCATTGGTTACTCTCCAACTCAAAGTGCATACTATGCCTTTGACCCAAAAACCTTCAAAACATATTGCTCTCGTCACATAGTTTTTGTGGAAAATGAATTTCCCTACTCTATCTAATTCACCTCCAAATTCTGATGCATCCATGTCTTTCTCTCTAGATGCATGGCTTCCTCTCTATTCCAATTTCACAAACCATGCCTGCTCATAATTCCAGCCATGCACAACCACCTCCTAACCCACCTTAGCCTAGTCTACCTTCATCCATGCACGACCAACCTTGTTCCCCACCTAATGTACAACCAACCCACCCCTCGTCCTCCTCTACAACCGAACCCCTTCCTTCCAAACCTACCACAAGACCCAATCCTAAACCCAACACCAAGTATCACAATTCTAAATTTCTCTTATACACCAACACCACTGCTCCTCCATCTTAACCACCCTCAATTTCTCACACTCTAAAACACCCGTCTTGGCAAAAGGCCATGCAAGATGAACTCGACGCTCTCGAATGTAATCACACATGGTCTCTTGTCCTTCCTACCCTCGCACCAAACATAGTTGGTTGCAAGTAGGGTATTTCAAACCAAATGCAAACAAGATGGTTTGGTTGATCACCTTAAGGCTCACTTAGTTACCAAAGGCTTCACCCAACGACCCGGCGTGGAACTATGTTGAAACTTTTAGTCTTGTTTTAAAACCGGCAACCCTTCTCCTTGTTCTTTCTCTTGCTGTTTCCAACAACTGGTCTCTTCGCCAACTTGACATCAACAATGCCTTTCTCAAGGGCACACTTAATGAAGATGTCTATATGACCCAACCACCGGGTTTTATTCACCTATCTTTTCCCCACCATGTATGCAAGCTCCATAAAGCTATCTATGGTCTCAAGCAAGCATCCCAAGCTTGGTACGATGAGCTCAAATCCTATTTAATAACCCAAGGGTTCAAGAGCGCCATCTCCGACTCCTCCCTATTCACCCTCCATGATGGATCATCTTCTATTTTCATCCTTGTATATGTTGATGATATTATAATCACTGGTCCATCTAACTCCGTCATTGGCAACTTCATTCTTCTTCTCTTCGACAAACTCTCTCTAAAAGATCTTGGACCCCTGTCCTATTTCTTAGGTGTTGAAGTTACCCCTCAATCCCACGACATTCTTCTCTCCCAATCCATACATCCGTGACATTCTCCACCGGGCCAATATGAATGATTGTATACCGATATCAACCCAATTACATGCTCCGAGCCACTTACGCTACATGATAGTGACCCACACCCAAAGCCTACCGACTATCACACTCTCGTTGGTGCCTTACAATATCTTTCCCTCACCCGACCCGATATATCCTTTACGGTCAACCGCTTTTACAATATCTCTCAAACGCTTACTCAGATATCTCTAGGGCACGATTAATCATGGCATATATCTTTGTAAAGGATCTCCCTTAAGCCTTCATGCATTCACTGATATCGACTGGGCAGGTGATAAAGATAACTACTGTGGCACTACTGGTTACATTGTTTACCTTGGTTCCAACCCAATCTCTTGGAGCTCTAAGAGACAAAGTACCTTAGCTAGAAGTTCAACTGAGGCAGAGTTTCGGGTAGTGGCATCCACAACTACAAAAGTTCAATGGTTACAATCTTTACTTCTAGAACTTGGTTATCGCTCCACAACGATACCGACTATTTACTGTGATAACCTAAGCGCCACCACATATTCCCGTTTTTCATTCTCGCATGAAGCATATTGCTCTCGACTTTCATTTTATTAGAGAAAAAGTTTAAGATGGTACATTATGGGTGACACATATTACTAGGGATGATCAGTTAGCAGATGCCCTTACGAAGCCACTATTAAAGCCCCGTTTCGATTCTTTGTTGTCCAAGATTGGTCTCCTATCCAGATCGTCCATCTTACGGAGGAATGTTAAAGATAATTGTATTTAATATTTATCTTCTTCATTATCCTTTAGTTTGGTTTTGAATTTCATATTCATGTATATCTTTCTATTGGTTGTTGCAATCTTCTTATAATATCTCCTTTGATATCTATATATTGTAACCGTATACAAACAATGAATACAACTCAAATTTCATCATCTATCTCTTGAAACTCTCTGATCATTCATAATAACTTCATCTAACAAAAGAAAAGAATACAATTAGAACACATAAAATTTTATAAATATATTAATAAAATTAATTAATTTCATAAAAACTATTTCATTGTGAAAAAAAAACTCGATTTTTCCGGTTTGACTAATAAAAGAATACATCTTTTAACCTATTAACTGCCTCAAGTAATAATGGTTTAGCATGTAGTTTGTAGATTAATATAATGTCATTATTAGAAATATTTCAACTCCTACATATGCTGACATTAAAAAGAAATATATGTGTTCTTACAAGAAAACGATCCAATCCAAATTTATTGACTTTTAAAAAAAAAAAAACTTTCTCCAACAGATTCTAAATCAGTCTCTAAATGAGTGCATAACATATTACTATTATTTAAGGAAAACATGTTAATTCATAAAAAATAATGTGTTGTAAGATCATTAGCAATATGTCGGAGGTTATAAAATGATTTTCAAGCAAAATTTCATGAAGTCAAAAATCTTTCCCACCCTCTCGATCTCACATGAATTTACTCTTTCCCTTAATCTATAACCTCTAATAAAGTAATATTTTTTAAGTAATATTTCTTTTACCATTTATTATTCTCTTAACTTATGTTTTTATCATTTTTCATTTTTTTAAACATTCACATATTAATTTCCCCCTCTAAAATAATGTTATAGTAATTTAAATATTTATACAAATTTCTCTCTCTTATTAATTGCTATGTTTCTCTCTTATAGATTTTTAAAAAAATCAAATTATCTTTTTTTAGAATGAAATTTATGAAGAAAATTAAAAATAAGGATAAATACACCCTATTTATTATCATTGTCTCTATCTCTCTATACATACATATAGATATATGGAGAGAGATAGAGATAATAGAGTGTCTATATAACAAAAAAAATTGTTTGTATAACCCAACCCTTAAAAATAACATCTTTTAGTTAAGATCTAAATAACAAAAAACTAAAATTTTATATAATATGAAATTTTCTAAAACATTAAACATTATTTAAACAAAATACTTTAAAATCATTTTGTTTCTAAAAATATTATAAACAGGTAAAATATTTTAAAGCAGTCTTATTAAAATAACTAAAATAATTACAAATCATATTTTTCTAAAAAAAGATTTTTATAAAAATATTTTTTATAAAAAATCTTAAAACAAATGTTTAAAAATAAAACTATTTACATAAGAGAGTTAAAAATGTTATAATTGTTTTTTTTCTTGAACTATTGCCTATATATAATTTTAATTATATTTTACATTAAAATTTATTTCGTTTACTTAATGAGTGTTTAGCTTATCTATCTATCTATCTATAAAAAAACTAACATAGTGTAAAACTATTATAGATCTCATTATACTTACTTTTTCATTTCTCAATATTATTAATAATAATATTGAATACTAATAATATTACTCATACCATTTTCAGATTAGAAAATATATAATTTAATAATTTAAAACCTATTTTTTATTAAAACACACTTTTTAAAAACAAAAATTTTATAAAATACAGAATACAATTGAATTTTTTTAAAAAATATTTTTCTTAAAACAATATATTTAAAAATCACAATTTTTAAATAAAATAAAAGTTTAAGAAAAATACATTACTGTTTATTTACTTAAAGTAGCTATTTATACGTACTTATAATCATATTTAATCTTCAAGCAAAATTTTATAATCCGTAAATATTTATTAATAATTACTTAATATTTTATTTGTTCAATAAGTGTATTACACATTAATTTATCTAGTTGGTATATATAGTCTTTAGTCTCTTTCCTTCGCACGACCTTCATGTCAATAAATATCCCTAATTGAAAGCCATATGTTGCATTAGCTCTAATGATAATGATATATCCTCTTAATAATATATGAGTCATGATATGAATCCTTTTGTTCATAAATACACGCACATCCTTTTACTCTTGTATATTAGCATAAAGACTTCGTTATGAAATTCTTAAGCATAGATCATTTCGAGTTTTTTTTTTACTCAACATTCCTTGTTAAAAACATTTTGATATGTAATAGTATTTCTTTTTTTTATTTAATAGAAACACTTCTAAGTTTTTTTTTTTTTTTTTTTTTTTTTTTTTTTTTTTTGAGTTCCAATAGGAGACTTGCAATTATGAAAGAAATATTACATCATGATAGCAGGTAGGCAGGCCACAAGCTGCGCCGCCACCCCTTTCTGAATTGCGAACCCTAATCTACTAAACACATATCCTTGCCCCTGTGGAGTCGAGACATTGCTCTGAATAACCCGCTGGACCCTGGTCAAAAAACGAATAGTCTTCGGAGCCAAAGAGCCAAATGTATCGAAAGCCAAAAGGACAAAAACATGTTGGGTTTAGTATTTCTTTTTTTTTTCTCATTTTGTCTCGTTTTAATCATTGTATATATCATCTTCACATATAGATCATTAAAATATTGCTTTCTATAATGTTGTCATTATGTGTAATTTCAAATTAACCTCATTATGTGTAAATGCTATAAATGTTGATGCTTTTAGTTATTCATCTTAATATACTCTATGACTGTACAAACTAGACAAATATTAATCTTGTTTTAAATGTAAAAAATACAACTACTATATGTGATAAGGTAAAAGTATGTTGATTTTTATGAGAATTATATATACTCTCATAAAAATACATGGTGGTACCAAAGAGCAAAGAAATTTAAACTTGGTACAATGACTATATGTGATTTTTATGTGGAATTATACTTGGTGCAAATACATGGTGGTACCCAAAGAGCAATAAATACTCATCATCTAATCAAATTAACAGTTTGTCATAAGTGGGGTATAATATAAAACTCAAATCAATGGTCTAGAATAAAAGATGAAAGAAAGGGAGTGCATCATTCTACTACCACATGTGATCAAATGTTCATGACTTGTTGACTCGAGGTACACTCTTTTGTTTATTTATATAATATTAATTTGCAACTGGTTTGTGCATAATGTTATTGTAAGTTGTGCTTATTTGGTTTTATGTGTTTTATATTGTTGTACATTCTGCTTGGATAGTGTATACTCTTATCTGGGTACGTGTATCGTTGATTTATATTCAAGGGTTGAGATTTCTTGATTCCCAAAGTGCAGCCTTTTAGTTTGACTACATTATCCCCTTTGTTTGATGTTTTTTCTGACATTCTTATATTCCAATGACAAAGTACATATCAATATACAAAGGGTACAACTCTGTTATGATGTTTATTAAAAATAATGAAAGTTTATATGTACTTTTCGCTCTGATGATGGTACCATGAGATGTGAATGGCTTTAACTAAATGCAAAAACCTTTTTAAATATGTGCTTCCGAATCAAAGTTCACAACCACATTTGCCGTATATGCATCATCAAAACAAGTAATTTTAGGCAAACATGCGTGGAATGTTCTTATTGAAACTTAGCAAATAAGCCATTAAAAACTTAAAACGAATTTTTTTTTGGTGTAACAACATTGAACAACACACATGTTTCAATATGTTAACTCTAAAATTTTATAACCGAAATATAAAATAAAAAAATTGTAAAAGATATGTATAGGGAACCAAAGTTAAAAGTAAAAAATACCATAAAGAATATAAAAATATCAGGTTTAAAATAAAAAAAACAAAAAATGTTTACAACTTTTAAAATTTTAAATTACAATAATATGTCAACGTTAAAATTTTAATGATATAATGTAACCGCCGCAACGCACGGTTATAAAACTAGTTTAATATATTTATAAACCAATTCATTTATGACACGTAATCACTATCAGTAAGAGAAAATAAAAATGTAAAAAGTAAGGCACTCTTTCTCATCACTTGATTTCTTTACTTCCATTTGTGGTATGAAAGTTTCTGGCTAAAAGATAGCTCTTCAGTCTATGCACATGTAGCTTAAAGATTTCTTCTTCCATGCACAATATTTTTATACAACACACACACACTCTCATATTCTAAGTATTTTTTTGGGATCTTTATCAAGGAGATAGAATCACTTGTTTGTGAAGCAATATATCGTGTGAATCCCAATAATATTTTTTGTTTTTTTCTTGCTTGTATTGTTCCGTAGGGGCCATCTTTCTACACACTCCTGATTGTGTGTGTGTATATATATATATATATATACATACATATATATACATACATATACATATACATACATATACATACATATACATACATATACATACATATACATACATATACATACATATACATACATATACATACATATACATACATATACATACATATACATACATATACATACATATACATACATATACATACATATA
>BJCM01008549.1:3462-19223 GCA_018326385.1 Flaveria bidentis
GGGGGTCGTATAGGGGCTATATGTGGCATATAACTCTCTGACAACCCTCCTAAATTTTTCTCGTTTTCAATGTATTCGACCTTATACGCGTGTATGGACACATACACGGCGTATAAAAGGTGTCGATTTATCTGGGTGTGTGTCTATATATTAGGACCCTTGTTATATTAAAAATAAATTTTATGAATCCAGATACATCATATCATATACATAACCATAAACAACATATTCGACTATTTATCAAAATTTCTTAAAATAGTCATGAATAAGATCAAAATAAGCTTTTGCACACACACATTGTGATTTAAGCTTCACCAACACTTGCGTTATATCCGTTGGTTAAAAAAGCAAACAAAAAAAAGTTACTTTGAAACTAACGGTATCAATACATAAACCCTACTAGTACTTAAAGACTATATAAACATCAAATATTAAACTAAAATAATAATAAAATAAAAACTTTTTAAAAAACTAATAATTTCCAGCAATCCTTTTCCCTTCTCAAATTTACCTCAGATCCACACTCTTCATTAAAAGAAGCAAAACACCTTTCAATTCAAAGGCATCTCTATATCTCTTTCTTCTTCATCTACAACTGACCTTCATCTCACCTCCTTCAATGGCGGTTCTGCAACTCCCACCTTCTGAAACCCACAAGTTACAACCCACAAAGCGAAGAAGAAAGCACCACCCACAAAACCCTAAACAAAAACAACACCACCCACCACCACCACCACCACCACCATCATCACCACCATCATCATCATGGGACCATATCAAGAATCTTTTGAAGTGCAAGCAGATGGACGTTAACGGGTCGGATCAAAAGATCCAACAAGACCCGGTGATCAGGAACCCAAATGGGTACTCAAAGCTGAGTTCTTGCAGCTCCATATGCAGTTTTAGGGATGTTGCTAATGGGAACACAAGGGTTGTTCACAGGGCTGATAACTCGCCGGAAAGTAGCACCGGAAGTCAAGATTCCGGCAGCCTTAGGAGGAAGAAGCATGTTAGTAATGGTGTGTCGTCGTCGTCTTCTTCGTCAACGGGTAGGTCGTTGACCGGGTCGGGTAAATCCAACGGTCATGGAGGTTACACGTCATCTTCTCGTGGCATGCAGTTGAGAAAGCTTTCTGGGTGTTATGAATGTCACGCCATTGTTGATCCTGCAAGGTCACCCTCCATTCTTTTTATTTTTATTTTTCATAATATATTTTATTAATATTCTATTTTCAACAAATAAATGCTAAAGAAAATTACAATAGGTTAGTTAACAACATATGGGTTTTCAGAATTACCTTTTAACTAACACGTGATCAGTGATCACGTGACTAGACTTGCTTGTTAGACCGGTTTAATCGGCACTACTAAAAAATGACCCTAATACAAAAAAATTTAAACAACTTTCTAGAAAAGATTGTGTTTGCTAATAAAAGGGTTGCATTAGCTAGCAAAAATATTGTATTAGCTAGCAAAAATATTGTATTATCTGACAAAAAAGTTATTTAAATCTAATGCACTTCACATAATGCAGTTTTTAATAAAAATATTGCTCTAGGTTAATGCAACCTTATAAGGCTTAATACAACTTTTTAAATGTACGTCTAATGCAACATGTACAAGTGTTGTATTAGTTTCGTTTTGTTGTAGTGCGGTTTACTAGATTGAGTCAGATCAATTCAAACTAGTTTTTGAATTGGTAGACCCCTTGCTTTGCGGGTTGATTGGTGACCGGTTCTAACGGTTGAACAAACGAACCGCCGAACCAGTGGTTTGGCGGACTAATAATTTTCGAAATGTTGACTAATCTTAGAAGTGCAAAATTTGATTTGACCATGCAGGAATACTATTGCAAGAAGTACAATTTGTTTATGTTCGGAGTGTGGAGAAGTGTTTCCGAAGAAGGAAAGCTTGGAGCATCATCAAGCTATTAGGCATGCTGGTATACATTCATTTCATTTTGATATTTTTAGATTTAATCATATCATTTTCATACTTTTTATACGTATACAAACAAAAATATAAAGTAAATAGTTAATTGTAGACTATTAGCTAGATAATGAGACAGAACGATTTTTAAATAAAGAATATGGTAATATTTTTTGTCTTATTTTTTTGTCGTTGCGGAAGATTTATAATATGGTTAAACAAAACAAGATAGTGAATATAATAGTTAAAAGTATAAAACATACAAATTATTAATTCTTTTGATTTTGTTTCATTTAACTACAACTATATTGGATTTTTATCAAACAGATATGTTATTGGATTTACTCTAGACCAAAAAGATATACATGAAGGTGACTTCTGTGTCTTTTGGCTTGGAAAATTGTGTGCATGTGGGTAATCATTTTACCACAATACTTTGGGACCATCTTGTATTCATTTTACATTTTGCCTTCATTGCAAGTAATACAGAACATTTGTTCATTGAAATGTCGATATCCTTCTCATACTACTCATCATTTGTAGTGAGACAAATTAAATCACTTATTTCCATAATACTATTCATTTATACCCAAATCTTCTATTATATATATGATTGTTATTGATCGTAAAATAAGAACACAAGTGAACACCAGTATCTTTCTACATTAATTGTCAAACATTTTTATGAGTGCTAACATTTTAAAAGTAATTACGATCATCTCTAAACTTGCAAAAATTCATATTTTATCAAATTATATATTATATATTAAAAACTTATGTTATAAAAAATACGTAATGTTGTAAGTTCAGACGATGAAACGTGCAATTACCCTTTTATGTTGTACAGTTTATAAATTACATAAGTTGGGACCTTAGTCGACTAAAAACTTAGCAAGACAATAGATACCATTGTTATAGATAAATGTGCATATAATCCTTAAACAATAGTAGATACTAGATATCTTTCATATTTAGGAGGTGCTAATTGCAATTATCTTTGGTTAATTTGATATTATTAGTGTCGGAGCTCGGGCCAGAAGATTCGGGTCGAAACATAGTGGAAATAATATTCAAATCCAGCTGGCTAAACAAGGACCATCCGATCTTCACAATCGAACGGATCTTAAAAGTCAACAACACCCGTCGGACCCTCCAACGTTTCGAAGACTGCCGTGACACCGTCAAGCTCCGATCAACCACCGCCACCGCCACCACCACCACCACCGCCACCTCCCGCTGCGCCGCAGACGGCAACGAGCTCCTCCGCTTCCACTGCACCACCGTCGCCTGCACCCTCGGCTCCCACGGCTCCTCCGCCCTCTGCGCCGCCGTCCCCACCTGCGGCGTCTGCACCATCATCCGCCACGGGTTTCAGAGCCCCAAGTCCGGCGACGGTGGCAGAAAGGGGGTCTGCACCACCGCTAGCAGCGGCAGAGCTCACAACTCACTGGTGGTTGCTGCTGGTGGTGGTGGTGGTGGGGGGCTGAGGGCGATGCTCGTGTGCCGTGTGATCGCCGGAAAAGTGAAGCGCGAGGGCGGAGACGCGCCGGCGGAGGAGGAGGATGGGCCGTACGATTCGGTGGCCGGGTATAATACCGGGTCGTACCCGACTATTGAGGAGTTGTATGTTTATAACCCGAGGGCCATACTACCATGTTTTGTTGTTCTTTACAAAGCAATGGAATGCTGACATCAGGTTGTTTATGCTTTAAGGATATGTGTTATATTAATCGGATCTATGTATTTGTTTTTCTATCGGAATGGCATCCACGATACTTTCAGAAGGAGACTTACAACTGAAAAAACACGTCAAGCAATGAAACCCCAACATCATATTGTTTAATGGTTGTTTTGTTTTGCTTTTAGTATTTTGATGAATGGAAGCTGAACTTGTGGTTTAATCTTGTTTTGTATATATGATTAGAATGTTTGTGTAATATTTAGTTTTTATATCATTTGGTTAATGAGTAGATTTATTGGTCTTCTTGAATTAAATGATTTTTATATGAAGTCGGATTGGTTTATAATATGCTTAACGTCTCAGATTAAATACTTCTATAGATGTAATATTATTAAATAAGTTGTTTAGTAGGGATACTTAAGTGTAGCATACGTGACAAGTCAAATTAAAAGTTGTAAAGTTATAGTGGATTTTAACTATTAAATTTTACATTTTTATTATATAATATACCCTTTGTAATCTTAAACATTTACTACTCAGGCGATCTAGTCTTTAGGTCATACCCATCATCTTGGGTGATAGAAATTTCTAACATCTTTTGTTGTTGTCGCATCAGACGCACCCATCTTCTCTTTTATGGTTATGGACGTTAATTTATAATGATATAATAAGGAAATAAATAGTTAGGTTAAAATGCAATACCAACAACAAAATTTATATTTTTGAAAATAATTTTGGATCGAAAATATACCATAGCATTACTAGTTGAAGACACAAACATTGATGCACTTAAGGTTTAATTTACGAATACCAAGATTATTTTGAATGCAGCAAAGTATGGCCTAATAAATGAAGCACATTAGTCCATGCGTTTCGGTGAAATTATAATTACCAACACATGTTGATACCCCAAATTCTCGATAGAACCATCAAAAAGGATTCCCTATTGCAGAAAAAAAATATATTAAAAGAACTACTAAAATTGAAATTATGCAAGATATATATATTAGTTTAACTATTTCAATAAAAGAAACATTGTCTTCTAGAGTTATCTTTAAAAATCTTCATTTAAGCATGTTTGGAAACATGAATCTAGGATATTTTAGTTTTAAAAAATATAACACCCCAGTCAAATGACTTGTTGCAACCACAGTTTTTAAATTGAGATATAACAACTGAAATTATTTTTTAGTTTTAAAAACCTTCAAAAAGTAAGTTGTTAAGACTATTATGTTTGAAGGGAAATGCTAATCACAGCCAACAATATTATGGTATATATTATTTTTTATTTATATAAGTACATAACTTGTTGTAACCACAACCTATAAAATTATGGTTTACACCACGATTATTCTTATTTATTTTTATTTTGTATAGGATTACATAACTTACTTTTTATTATTTGCACAGGTATTGTAAATGCAAATTTTACCCATAATAAATATTAGTAATGTTGTCTTCCAAGTTTAGATGCTATACCTCCTCTTATATCGTTTTTTAATGAAAGTAAATGAATCGAATATGATATTTTATTTGGTTATTATTATATGTGATGCCGGGCCCATGTAACAATAAAAGTAATGACATATTAAATAGTTATTTCATTATGGTGTTCAATAAAGGTGGTTGGCCATAAACTTTTTCCTACGAATAGCAAATGTGATATCATAATTTGAAGTATATATGTTATATTAATCGGGTCTATTTAATTGTTTTATAGTCGGGATCGTATTCTCACTCTCCTAAGGAGATAATTAATTACTGGAAAATCCTTTGATTCAACTATAAACATTTGCTTAGAGTGAAAAGAAACCATTACCTCTCATATATACATGTAATAGGTACCTTAACTTTAAAAATTTTACATGGGTGTTCAATTGTATGAGCATATTAAATTATGTTTTTAAGCAAAAAGAAATATGTTATAAGTTATGATCTAACGTTTAATCCGAGAACTAACCAGTAGAATTACAATAAATAAAAACGAAATGATATTTCTGTTAGAAAAATATTAATAAAATTTTTTTATTAATTTTGAACGTAAACAATAGATATTAGTTATGAGTTTGTGTTCTAGCGTATGAGAGTTTCGCAACAGACAAAACCACATCTGAATCAGAGTTAACATGAATGAAAAATTGATGATTGAAGTTGAGTGGTTTGAATAAATATTTTTGACTTCCGGTAGCTTTAATAGATATTTTATAGTTGTCACAAAATTGTTGTTTTCTTAAACATCATTTCTTTTCAGGGATTATTATTATGGTGCTTTTTTTATTACGTTTCATAATTTTATTTAATTTGACATATACATGTCATAAATCAAAAAAAGGTTTATTTCACATCTAAAAATATTTAAATTGTATTTAAATAAAGATATTAAATATAGAGTTTTAAGATGAGTATAAAAGAAACCTTATGATCTATTTTTCTGTACAAGAAGACGTTGTTCACGTTTCGTGGAAGATGCGAAAGATCGTACAAGAAGTGTTTAAAGTTCTCATCGAAGACAACGATTTGAATCAGTTTATTTGCATCAATTTGTATTTTATGTTTATTTCCGTTTGGATATTTATATTGTATTGTACTAGTTTTTTTTTTTTTTGAACGGCAAAATTTGTACTAGTTATTTCGTACACAGTAACGACCATGAATAACAAAAGTGTCGTTATTATTAATTTATTAATAAAAAGAGAATCAATTTTAGAACTTGAACTCAAAATCATCTTATTTTAAGGATGATTGGTAATCGTATAATTAATTAATTTTATAAAACTATTGACATGAAAAAGTGTTGGAAGATAAAGCTTAAGGCTACTTCCATCGAGAGGGTTGGTGATTTTTTTACTATTTTCCAAAGCTCGAGTATCATTGAAACTTTTTTCAGTTTTCGTTTGCACTTTTTCTTGTTGCCATTAGGGACCATATTAACATAAACACTAGCTAATCATAAACGACCATGCCATATCAGCCAACTACGATGGTGTTATCCATTGATGATTACCATTAAAGTTAAAATTATGAAAGTTTAATAACTGTTATTTAGAATTAGAAATCGGATAGTAGTATATAGTTATCTTAATACATAAAGGTTTCATTAATGAAAATTGAAAATCAACTCTACTAAAATTAAATAAGAAATTTCATATTAATATTTTATCAATAACAGAAATTTAGACATAAGTAACAAAACATTTTTACGTTACTATCATGATATAAAACACATGGTATTCTAAATTGTCCTATACGAAAAGAATATCTATTTTGATAATATCATTTCCATTTATTTTTTCTCAACTTTCTTCTGCCAGTCAACACCTTCTATCTTTTATCTTGTTACTTTAATTTTATGTACTTGATTATTGTATATAAATAATGCATTTTCCATTGCATGCAACACACTTTAATTGTTGTGTCACTGTGTTTTTTCCTTTTCATGCTATGCTGTATGGTCCAGTTGGCTCTGATTGTGACATTGTGTGTCATGAGTCATGTACTCATGTAGTCATGTGTGATGCCGTATAGAGCCCACCATATAACATTGGGCCCAAACGTATGACAAGTGGGCTGTGGGCCTAGCAATGTAGTCCTTTGACTCCTTTCTTTGAGCTAATCACACGACAATATAGAGTTATAGACTATAATCACTATATGAAGGTTACTTAACAAAAACAGCAGCAGCAATAATTGTATAAAAATATAAAACCACGTACCGTTTACACAGAACGCAATGTTTGTAATGATGTCATATTATGATAGACCTTTTTTGTAAACCGTGTAAGCGTATTATTACACTTATCGTCAATATAAAATCTGAGTCCATTACGTGAGATTTAACAATACATGACAAATTGTGTGTAAATACAAGCCTTGCCAAGTATGCATTAAATTTATTAAAAGTCTGCCCCTGACTTTTATTAATAGTCATAGCATAACAAAACTTCACGGGAAATTAACTTCTTTTAATTGTAAATGCCTAACATATAAGATAATTCATGTTAAAAGTATTTGTACTTGTAATGATCACAACTTCAAAAATACATTGACTAATCCATGTTACAAGAAATCTAATCCCATTACAAAACTCTTGTTTCAAATTAATGTTGTACAAGATAATCAGTGCACCAACATTTAACTTTAGCATATGATTTGAGATCTCAAAGAATTGCAACATGTTAAGAAATTCACAGGCTCACAGCAATACATCATTTACATTTCATCTACATTGTTTGTACCAGAACATATGTCATCGACACTTAGCAACTCTTGCATTACACCAGACATGCTATGAAGTATGTATTTGTTAATGTCATCGATATCATCAATTGTTGGGCATAAAATGCAAAGTTCCTTTGGGCAGTAAATGTCGTTAAATTTGTTTGTTGTATCAAGAAACGATTGCCTACAACAGCTCCAAAAGAATAAAAGGTCTTCGGTTATATTGATCCATGTGGCATCATCTTCGCCGGCCAATGAAATGTTCGGAAGCCAGCGGAAATCCATGTCTAGAAGACAGTTATTAAACTCTTCTATCTGTATGCAATCATTCTCATTTGTATGTGGATTGTGCAAGTGCATGTTAGTTGTTAATGTAAAGACCCTACATGCATCCCAAATAGTTGAAGACGTATTCACAATTGAAGAAAAAATCTCACTTTGCGACGCATGAGGAATAACATGCATCTAATCCTTTCTTAGGTCCGAATTGTGTAATCTAATAATAACAACAGCAGCAGCAGCAGCAACAACAACAACAACAGCAACGGCAACAACACAATAATAATAGTAATCAGTGGATCTGTAACATTTGTGTGATTTTTCTTGATTTCACCTATGCTTACTGTTCTTAATAATTTATCAACACAAGTATTGCCATGTAGCAGAATATGATGACTCCAATGGAACAAGTTTGCTAATATGTTTTAACCTGTGTTAATTTTCATGATTTCACTTGAGTTAATTATGATGTTTATTAATTTGTATTGTATGTTCGTGCTTGCAGGTCCATACACATGAAGTTATCTACTAGAGATATGCTAGACTGTTTTTCTTACTTTGTGTTTATATAACAGATAATGATTTTGCATATTTAGCAGGCATCCACTTTATTTTGACTTACACATTCACTTCTTCAGTAACATGAGTGAACTCAATTTGGTCTTTATCTTCCATAAGGAACGGAGAATTCACGCTTCTGATAAGTTTTTTGTTGGTTATGTTTCATTCTTTCTGGGCTTAAATCTGTGTTTCTATGAAGATTTGGCTTCTTTTATCTACTTGAAAATTTATGCTCCATCCCATGAAAATTTCAGATTCTGACCAGCACAAGGTGTTACAGAAATGACTTTTGACTTTGATCAAAATTCTAAAATTTCAGCAACTTAGGGGGCGTGGGTTCAAGTACACAAGCCCATAACTTTCATAGCACAAACTTAAAGGAAACAAATGTAGACCATCTTAAGGGTAGCTCAATGCTTTTAGCAGTTCATGTTTGCTATTCATTTTTTATTGTTTTTAACATTATGCATGATTGGTATTTGTTTTGCTTGTGAGAAGGTATATTTGACATCAGATGAATTCATTCTTGCTGGAGAATTTCAAGAAAGAAGCAAGAGGGTATATTTTGTTTGTAACTGTTTGAAATTTTTATCTCTAGACTGTTGGTGTAAGGATATGAGGATCTCATCAACAATTATATTTCACCCGTTTACTTTTCTGTGAACAACTTTTGACCTGTTTACTTATAAATGATATTTTTTTGTTGACTCGTACACCTTTGATCTTTGTAAATGAAATGTTGTATACAGCAGTGATTTCCCTTCAAAACCTTTTAATGACTACAAATACTGTTGGGAGTCAGAGATTACATTCACATGAGCTACTCCACTCTCGGTTGTTTGCAAAACCTTAATAAAACGGCATATGTAAACATGAACCAAACATCTCTTTTTTGACATACTCTCCCCATTCGTGTCTTCAGCTTTATTTGGTGTAACCACATGCATTAATGAAGGTTCTACTTCTGCAGTTTTATTCAAACAAGTGCCTGTCAATGTTTGAGCCAGTGCAAACAAAGCTTGGGCTGCTTCTTCTTCGTCGTTTGTTATTAAAGATGGTTTTGAATATTTGTATTCGTCCTGCAAAATGTAAAATGTCAGTTTAATGTCCGTCATTTTTCATGGTTTTTGGATATTTTGATCACTAACCACAGCTGTTTTGTGTTTCTTTGTGCAATCTTTTAATCGCCACTCAAATTCATCCATCTCTTTTCTTGAATCCAGTAATGTGGGTGACTGCGATCTTTGAGATTCATGCTGTCGTTTTTCCAATGCTGTAAATCAATTTTGTAAACCAGTTAATATAGACAGTTCGTCATTTGACAGCCATCATGGTTACAAAAAGCTACCTGAATATTATAAACTATCAGTATTTAATTACATGAAGGAAATAAGTTACCAAAAAGTTCATACATTTACTATAACTGAATCTAAATTCTAGAGATGAAGTCATGCAGATGTTGGTCCTTGCCCAGTTCAGCATTTTAGAACAGCTCCTAATCTACATTCTACTCCACCTATAATTGCACCTTGTAAAATTTAGCCTTATCAATTATCATCATAATGGTCCCAAACAATGTCCCAAACAGGCCAGTTTTGTTCATGTTTTAAAAGCCCAAACCTAGTTATAAGTCCAAACTCCAAAGAGGTGAAAAAGTTTGACCAATTTGGGCCTTGAGGGGTCCATATCTACTCATGTCTAGGCCCTATCTTTTTGTTGGTTGAGGTTCTACATATTACAATATTTTATATACCTCATTACAACTTTTATTTAACATTATACCTTGATTCAGAATGTCCACCAAAATGACATAAAATTAGATATGGTAGAAAGTAGTGACCAAAACTAGAATATGGTTTTTATTTATTCATAATAAAATTTATATCTTTTGATATAGTTATTCATTCTTTTATAAACTATGAATACTAAAAATATAATAATTTTCTTACCTTCTGTCTAAACTAGGGTTCAAAACAAGATTACGTTTAAATAGAAATTGTTATAACATACAAGTCAGTTTTTAAATAAAAAGTAACACTTTTTACGGTCAATTGATCGCTCGATCATGTCATTAACATTAACCAAATAAACCAAAAGTACAAAACTTTTTATGCTTGAAGATCAATAGATAACATAAAACACGGCGATAAATGAAAACCTGATCGTAGCCTCCGTGGGATAGATGCATACGTAGTCGTATTGCTATGATCAGGGAACTGCCAAAAGAATAAAAAGATTATAATTATCGCATAAAACACAGCTAAAGTTTCAAACGGTCAAGATTATGCATATGATCACTATACCACAGAACTTAATCTTCTCAGCTTCTCTTTTCTTACTGATTTATCCAAGAAAGCATCACTACTCCCACCTAATTCCAAGACACCAAAATTATTAAAATAAGAAAAAAAAAGATGAAAAATTCCCAAGAACAACAGGAAAAACCTTTTGATCCACAGCCCAAACGGGTCAACAGATTTTAATTGATTTGGACGTCAATTTCTTCTTAGTTTCCATTGAACAGGAGTTTGTTTATTTGTAATTTGTTGATGTGAAAATATTGTTCTTAAAATCAGTACCTGTTTGTCGAACTGGAGTTGAGAACTGAGAGGATTCACCTTTCTGCATTTCTGAAAGTACATCAAACGATGTTCAACCACTTTGCAGTTAGATATCAAATAAATCATCAAAAACATTTCGAAAACTCCAGAAACTTTGAATTTTGATTGATCACTAGTAGAAAAGGGGAGTTTGTCGTTGTTTTTCGCATAGAGAATCAGGTTCTTCACGAAATAATCACTATCTTACGCACAAACGAAGAAAATCGAAAACGAAATTGATCTCATATTTTCCATATACAAAATTTCGTATAGAAATGAACAGGATTTGCTAATTGTTAATCAAACAGAAGAACTGAAGAGGGAGAATTTTTACAATAATCGATTGTCACTCATGAAACTGAATTGAGTAATGATGATGAGATTCTGAAATCATACCTGAATATAGTCGAACGATTTCAACAACAAATCAAATGTAAGAAGTCGTTTTATTCAGTAAAATCAAATCAAATCAAATCAAATCAATGCATTGATGAAGATCAAAAACTCATCATTTGCATCATATCTCTCTCACACACAGTAGAAAATATCTTTATGATTGATATCAAACAGACGATTATGGTGAGAGAATAACGAAACAGAAACCTGCAAAACGCAACGGCCTCTATCTCTCTCACACTTTATATCCCCAAACCTATCGTACAACTCTCAATGCGTATAGTACAAGTCAATATAGAAATAACATTCTGGATTTATAAAAAACCGATCTGTAAAAAAGTATATTACATATATATCATATATACAAACTACAAAGTACATATGCGTACACAAGTTGACTCATAGAGTATAGACTGACCACAAGCCCAATATTTCACCATAAAATATTTACTTTTATTATATGATATGTAACAACATATGTAACAAAATGTAATAAAACTTTACATGTTATCAATCAAGTAAAAAAAAACATATTTTTTAGTAAAAAAAGAGGGAAAAAGCTATCAAGGACTCAAAGTATGGTCAAAGTCAAATCTTGTATCAAAGGGTTCTTGTTTCTTTACAGGGTTGGCAATGTCACACTACTCCTGAAGGGAGCCGAAGAACCAGTCGTCCACCCACGACACTGCGATTCAAACAACGCGATTAATATTATTCGTTATCGACATTTGTTGAGTTTAGCATCATGAAACAGAATGATGATAATCAAACCTTTGAACATAATAATAGCAGAAGTCAGCAAGTATAAATGTTTGCACAATTTCAGAAAGAAGTACCAATGAAGGCCACATTCCATAACCTAAAGCCGTCAACAATCGACCCCTGGTATCCCAAACCTGTTTGAAATCACACGAACCACATAGTCGTTATCGTTAAATCTATTAAGTATATATACTATATAGAATTCTATCCTGATGCAGTTTGAGATCTCTAGAGTTGAATGATTGAATCTACCTGGAGGATCCAATGTGCACAGCTTAGAAACCTCGCGACCCCTAACGCGAACACATAATGCGCTGTGAAGGGTTCAACAATCTAAATGACAACAGATTAATCAAGTTAGAATTCAACAGGTAATATATCAATATATCATACCAATTTCATACACACAAAATGATTCAATAATCAAGTTAGTAAAAGTATGTTCAAACAGACAGACCTTGGTGTTTTGCATGACCCGAAGTTGTGGGAGTACAGAAACAGATTCAAGATAAACACAAAACGCCCAAATGATTCTATTTACAATGTAATGTTGTGTTGTTGGATGAACCACAAGAGACAATAAAGCACAAGGAATAACCTGAAACTCAAATTACAAAACATAAGTTTTTACATAAACATAAAAAGTGAATAAAATCTGATATTACAACATATAGAATGTGAATTGAGGAGCTCACCACATATAAAACTGAAACATTGTCTTTCTCAAGCATGTAACTAGCATTCAAATTAACACGCATCATGTAGATGACCCAAACTGTTGTTGTCAATGTAGCTAAATCCAGTATAGTATGTACATCATATTCCATTACATAACTGCAGTATAATCTAGCCCCTAAGAATATAGCAGTCAATTCCTGTGATTTTAATGAAAGGCCTGCAACGCAACTTTGTAAAATTACTTTCAATTCATATATGTGTTGCAATTAGCTTCAAAATTGATACCGATTTCCTATAGGATTTCAAATTTTCAATGCACCGTTGATCAGATCCATATATATTGAGATTCAATTGAAATACAAACAACCTAAAACGTTTATATATATATATGATAAAACTCTTCAGATTAGGGCTGAAGAGATCAATTCAATCAGATCATCGTTGTGTATGTATCAATAATAACTCTTCTATGAATTTATGATCAACAAACAATCAACGAATGATTTTCTCTCAATTTCACAAAACAACAACGATAACGATAATGATAACGATAATGATGAGCATAAGAACAGAATGATACCGGCACAGGTTTTCTCGGTGGCAAGTTTGAAAATAAGCACTGAAATTCCGAGAGCGTGGACGGCCTCGGCGGCAATGAAGAGGTTGTCATGGTCGTAAACGACGAGGCGGATGACGACGAGGGCAGCGATGGCGGAGACGGAGGCGAGGAAGACCTTGATTTTGGGCGGTTGGCGACGTAGCCATGCATGCAACGCCTGAATCGGCTGCTTCATTGCGTGGGTCTAGACGAAAGGTGGTGGCATAAATGCCAAGGTTAAGAAGAATAGGAATTTACATTCACATGAGGTGGATGAATGGCTAAAGGGTTTGTTATTTCTTAAGATTTTGCTATTACTTTAAATTTATATGTGTTATCAAGATATATAAACTTTTATAAGTTATAACTTCGCTTTTATGGCGATTAGGAATGTGATAATAGGGCAAAAATGTTGGAATAAATTAAATATTCTACGATAATATTAAAAAGAGTATTTCAGTCATCTGTTATACTTTTTTTTCACAAAATTCAATGAGTGATCATCTAAAGATTCGAAATTAACTTACTTAAATTTAAGAGTATTTCTCATAACTTGATCCCATAACTGAAATTGTCACGACGCAACTTTCTGTGTCTCGAGTTAGTCTCGACCTAATTCATTGGTTCTCTGTTTTGGCATGTATAAAGCCGACTTTTAGAGTGATAGCATGTCAAGGACCAAACCAACCTAAACGTAACCAGCCAATATCAAAATTGAATAGATGGAAAAACGAAGATCGAGGAGCAGACCACATTTGTGTTTATGGTATGTCTTGGTTCAGTTTGTGTTAGTTCACTAGGTGTTAGTTCATAGGCTTCTCTAAACAACCCATTAAATGCTCATCCCCAACAATGTTACTATTAGGTTTAAAGAATGTTGGAAAAAATGAGCGTCTTCAATGACACTAAAGGTTGAGAGGATACTTCAAGTAACGCCCGCAGATTCAAAATCTATTTATCTTTATTTTTTATTTATTTTTATTTATTTTTATTTATTTTCATGTATTATAATACCTTGTAACTTTCATAAAAGAAATAGTAAATTACTATTTTGACACTGAGTTATGGTCATTTAACTTTATCAGCACAAAAAGTAATTTTTTGACATATCAACTCCCAACATTTTGTTTCTTAACTGTTTTGGCCCCTAACACTAACTCTGTTAACTTTTTTTGTTAAATGTTAGGGTATTTTGTTTTTTTTCACCTTAAGTACAGTTTATGTAATTTTTAAATCTTTAGGATTATTTATGCATATTTTTAAAATAACAATACAACCACCACACCACCACCTAACACAACCACCACCCACCACTTACCAAATCTACATCTTATATTAGTTTAAGGATTTGGCACCGTCACTACATCCATCACCGTAATACGCCCGCCTCCACCCGCAACAACACCAGTTTTTCCATCTTCAACTGCCATCTCCTCCACCCCTTTTAGAAGTTCCAACCCTTCAATCACCACATGCCAACAATCAGTTTCTTCATCATATTTCTTCAAGCCAGTTGTGACATCCGTCACCAAAGGTCCGTCTATTGATGTATTTCCGTTATCTTTTCGTTAATCTGTCATTCCTCACCTTTATGAACTACCTGTGTGATTACGCCTATGTTTTTGCCCTTACATAACTGTTATTTAAAACCTTTGCCCATATTACTATCATCACCATAAAATACACCATTATATATATATATTATCATTATAAATAAAACCATTTTTAAGTTTCAAAAACCATTAATTACATTTTTGTCATTAATATAACGAGTCTAATTAATATCGTTTTCAACCGAAACAAATTTGGAAACCCGAGAGCTAATTACAGGGACTAAACTCGACATTTTGTGAAACTAGGGCTGGGTATAAATACCCTTTTTTCCAGCCCTAGCCCTCACTCTTCAACTTCATCTTCTTCATCTTCTTCTCCACCTTTCTTCACCATTTGAGCACCAAAAATTACTCCGTTTGTTGCGTTTTCACCGGCCCAACTTCGACTACAGCTGTGGCAACTTGTTTCTAGCAGGTAGACGACCTTGGTCGTCCTTTCCTCGCTC